>PITB01011982.1:22780-55147 GCA_004024585.1 Paradoxurus hermaphroditus
AGAGGTACAGAATCCGAAGCAGGCTCCAGGCTCTGAGCTGTCAGCATAGAGCCCGACGTGGGGCTTGAACTCACAGACCGTGAGATCATGACCTGAGCTGAAGTCGGACGCTCAACCGACTGAGTCACCCAGACACCCCCTTGGTTTTTCCACTTAATATATCGTGACCCTGTTCCCACCCCTATATTATGGATTTTGGTAGCTGCACTGGCTTCTGTTTACTGGACACCCCAAAATTCATTTCTTGTTTATTGCCGCCCACTTGTTTTTTGCCACAACAAGGATGTGGCGGGGTACATCCTCGCTCACACATCTTTGCATCCCTCTCAGATTCTTTCCTTCGAGTAATTTCCGAGAAGTGAGATTTTGGAATAGAGAGTATAAAAATGTTCAGGTGTTTGCTGTCTGTTGCCAAATTGCCCTTCAGAAAGGTTGTACAATTTACTCTCCCACCAGCCAGCTACTAACATCCTCACAAAACTGCTAGCATGACTTCTCGAGTCAACTAGATAACTGTATTTGTTGGTGTTATTGATTTCAACTTTGTGCTAAAAATATTTTTATATCTGGAAGGAAGGAATAGGGACAGAGAACTTCTGTGGCATCAATTCTTAAAACCGTGGGAAGCGGCTTACATGTCGGGGAGAAAACAAGTTGAGAAAATAGTGGTAGAAAGGCTGAGCGCGGGTTAGCAGAAGGCAGCTCCTAGATTCTCTGTTTTCAGTGATCTGAAACTGGAGTTTTTTCACGTAAAATGGGAGCAATCTTTCATCTCAAAAGTATGTTTTATAAATTATGTTTTCAAAATTATAACTCCTTTGAATTTCTTAGAGAAAGATAATATACAAAATAAGGTTAAACCTCTGGTTTCTCGTTAGACTTAAAATTAAATGTAATTTCAGGCACTCAGTTTGAGTAAGTTGCTTATAGCTCTAGAAGTGCCTGATTCCCTGTTTAGGGATTTCATTCGATTACTCATTCAAACCTTTTCCTTATTAGCTAGATTGAATGTGTCCTTTGAACTGTTTCATTATCTCAGTAAAATAGCATTTATAGGAAGAGCCCAAACTCAGCCTCATTCCCTGCACCAAGACCGACCACACTATCATTTTCTTCTGTCACTTTCAGTTTACTTGACAGAAAGGACTGAAGCAGAAGAACTTAAATTAGTTCTAAATCGCAAAAACACTTCTTAGAATTGGGGTTCTACCAGAGCTTCATTAAGCTGCTTCTTCTCATGAAAATTGAAGCAAAATAATAAAGCAGGAGTGTAGAGGTGAATGTTGATCAAGTAGCCACCGTGTTTCGACATCGTGTGGAACATTCACTCAGCCCTTTTAGGACTTTTTTCTGATACGGGATGATGCTAATCAAGGCACCGTGGCCCTTATCTGCCCATACCCTGGGTTCTGTAGGAAATGCTCAATAGAAATGTCTTGACTTCAGGATTGGTAACAGTTATGAGAACAGTAACTACTACAGTTGTCTTTGACTTACTGCTTCCTGTGTGCTGAGGACCTGTGAAACAGACTAAATTCCACCCTCGCAGCAACTTTATGCCGTCGTAGATATTAGATATTACTCTGATTTTAAAGATGAAGAAACAGGGGCGCCTGGGTGGCTCAGTAGGTTGAGCAGCTGATTTCGGCTCAGATCATGATCTCGCAGTTTGTGAGTTCGAGCCCCACATTGGGCTCGCTGCCTTCATCCAGGGCCCCCTTCAGATCCTCTATTTTCCTCTCCCTGCCCCTCCCCCACTTGCGCTGTCTCAAAGATAAATAACCATTAAAAAAAATAATAAAATTAAGATGAAGAAACAGACACTTAAGAAGGTTAGGCAACTCACCCCAAGACACAGCAGCTGTACACAAGGGACATTCTCTTAACCACTGTGCGTGGTGCTTCCTAATAATACCAATAACCACTGTCATTGCAAGGTCACGTATGTCCTAGAAGTCGCATCAGGCTCTACAAATAGCAACTTCGCTTTATAGACTGCTAATAACAACTGTGCAAAGGCTGTTATTGTTCTCTTCTTCCACAGATAAGAAAGTAAGTTTCAAAGAGTTAAATAACTCACCCAAGGTCACATAGGCAATACATTTTCAGACTGGCATTCCTGCTAGGCCTGTCTGGCTTTAAAGCCTGTACCCACTCTTGACAATATCTGGCTACCTTCTTAGGTATCAGGTCATTACTTAGGATCTAAGACATAGCAGTGAAATCATTATGGGTTTTGGATAGAGACATTTTCATTTTAAATTATGAATCATTTATTTATTTTTAATTTTTTTAACATTTTTATTTATTTTTGAGAGACATAGAGACAGAGTGTGAGCAGGGGAAGGGCAGAGAGAGAGGGAGACACAGAATCCGAAGCAGGCTCCCGGCTCTGAGCCATCAGCACAGAGCCCGACGCGGGGCTCGAACTCACAGACAGTGAGATCATGACCTGAGCTAAAGTCGGCCGCTTAACCAACTGAGCCACCCAGGCACCCCAAACTATGATTCATTTAGTAGAAATCTACTATATATTAGGCATTACACAGAGAGACTGACTGTGTTCTGTACTGACAACATGACGGCTTCATTTATAATGTACGCATTCCTTTTGTATATATAACATAGGCGTTCTTTCGTAGACGTAACACCAGTTTGGTTTTATAACTACGTTTATTTTAACGGGAGTTAATTTGATAATGGCATCCTCTGGCATGCCCCTGTGGCTGATCCGCCTGACTGTTTCCCCTGCAAGCTGGCATTTTCCCAAAGGAAAGCTCAGAATTTGGTGACTAAGGAATCTCTAGATGATATGTGTTGAAATAATCTCCACGTTTTGTATCGGCTCCGTAAGAGCCCAGTTCTATGTAGTGAGTCGTAGTCCGTGTGGACTGTTGTAATAGAAAATATCTGTAAAATAACAGTCACTTGTTTCATTTTTCAGCCTTTTGCTGGAACCCTGTGCCCTTTTGACTCAGAAAATCCTCTAGCACACCAAGGAAGAAAAGGGGGCAGAAGTAGGGGCTGATGACCAGAGCTGATGTGGGTGTAGAGCTGATAAGAGAGATCGAGAATATGGAATCTACATGAAAAACTATCCAGAAATGCACTTTAAATCTGTTATTTTGGAGGCCACAGGCTAACGTGTAGCTTATCTGGGCATTCAAATGGCTGTGCAAATAAAGTGAAAGGAGGTAAAATATAGGCTCGCTCTGAAGCTGCGGCCTCTGTGCCATGGTCATGTACTGTATTGAGCAGAGGCCGAAAACCTCTGTAACCGTGCTCATTAATTTCCTGGCTGTGTCTCAGTCTCTGCATCTGAACAAATCAAATCCGAAGAACCAGGCGAGAGGTAAGCCACCTGCTCTGCCGTATAGGCCTCGTGTAGGAATCTTCCCACAAAATGCAAACCGTGTGGGGGCAGAGAATATGCACAGACCTGCGTTTGAGAAGGACAGATTCTCATAGGGCTGTTTGTTTGGAGAGTGCTCGGGGTTTGTACCGACACGGCACCAGGAAGAGGCTGTGGGAACAGTGGCACTAGAGACCGAGGAGGAGGACCTGGGGACAGGCGCCTGTCCTGCCGTCTTGCTGGGCTCGCCAGCGGTGTGTTGGAGGCGCTGCGAACTGCTGGTGACCGGGGTCTGCCTGACTGCTTCCCCCGCAGGTGACCCTGGCCTGCTGCGAGGGCAGGACGCCCAAGGAGGCCGTCGGGGAGCTGCTGCGCAGCGTGTCCGAGGACAGGACTCTGACCGCAGAGAGTCTGGTACAACTGCTTCAGGCCGTGGCACCGACGTCCCCAAAGCTGGGCCTTCTGCTGGAGAATCTGCAGAAGCTAGCCACTCCGCCAGGCACCACAGGTATTGGTTAATTGTCGGCTCTCTGGACTGGAACCCCTCCCAGAAAGATGAGAGCTTCGGCACCCTTTTGGCTCCATGCTGGGGAGATGAGATGATGGGAGAGAGGCCCTCGCGAAACAGAAACTCGCTGTCGGGAGTCAGCCGTTCGCCGCAGTTCCGGGGTTCAGGTCTGAAATCCGAGAGTTGCTTTTCTCCAGCAGGTTCCCTCACGCTGTGCCCGGGGCTCGGGGTTCGTCAGGGTGCGGTTTCCCCCCGGCCGTGTCACGTGGCACCGGCGAATGCCCGGGGAGCTCGTGGTGTTGGCAAGCCACGTTGACGGAGACAAAACTCAGATCTCGATTTTCCCGCTCCCGTTTGAGCGCGGTTTGGCGGTCCCCGGGATGAACTGCCCCTCGTGTGCGTTCAGTCTGGGGGACGTGCGTCCGTGTCCCAGCCCTGAGGGTGACGGCCAAGTCCAGCCGGCTCTCCCCTGGCCCAGGGCGCTTGAGACTGACATGGCTTTCAGAGAAAGGGTGCTTGGAAGATGAGAGGACTTCTTTCTGGCTTATAAAAATAATGAATACTTACACAAACTTGAACAATTTCAAAAGTAAAGAAGGAAACAACCCGGGACCCCACCACTTGATTATTTTAGTGTTAAGACGTTGACCTGGTTTGTCACATTATTTTTACAATGTTGGGATATTCTACCCATATTAACATAGTAAATTTTATAATTTTATCATTTCCTCCAGTATAACGTAAGCATTCTCTCCCACGTTTCAGAAAACTCCCTAGAACCCTGGTTTTTGAGGGCCGTGTAGTTTTCTACCACAAGGGTATATGTCGTGTATCACTCATGCCCGGTGAGGGTATGTGCAGTATAATGGCGAGGGCCATCGAGACTCCCTGGGTCTGTGGGGCCCCTGGGGGGCTCGGGCGAGATTAAGCGTCTGACTCTTGATTTTGGCTCAGGTCATGTTTGGATGGCTCGTGGGATCGAACCCCGTGTTGGGCTCTGAGCTGGCAGCACAGAGACTGCTTGAGATTCTCTCTCTCCCTCTCTGCCTGCCTGTCCTCTGCCCATGCTCATTCTCTCTCAAAATAAATTTTAAAAAATAAATAAATAAACTTAAAATAAAAAGACTACCCGGGTTTGTTATCCTGACTTATTTTGTAGCTGTGTGACCCAGAGCCAATGACTTAACCTCTCTGAACCTCATTTTCTCCTCTCTCAGATGGGGGTAAGAATGGTACCCATCACGTTAATTTTGGGGCCACCGTGAGATAATATATGTACTACATTTAGCACAGTGTTTATTAGCACATCATAGACAGTAAATGTTAGGTGTTCTGTTCATCATCACAAATTATATAGTGACAAATACCTTCGTACACAGCCTTTCAGCCTTCAGAGCTTTTCTTTTTTTAATTTTTCTTTTTTATTGTTTTTTAGAGAAAGAGTGAGTGTGTGCGTGAAGGGGGAGGAGCAGAGGGAGGGGGAGAGAGAGAATCTTAAGCAGGCTCCACCCTCAGCGCAGAGCCTGACATGGGGCTCGATTCCACGACCCTAGGATCATGACCTGAGCCGAAATCACGACTCAACCCACCGAGCTTAACCTACTGAGCTACCCAGGTGCTTTCCCTGCTCCCTTTTTAAAAGTTGTGGTTTTTTTGTTTTGCTTTTTAAGATTTTGTTTTTAAGTCATTTCTATGCCCAACATGTAGCCGGAACTCACAGTCCCAAGGTCTAGAGTCTGATGTTCCATCGACTGAGCCAGCAGGGCACCCGGTCCGGTCCTTAAGGCATGATTCCCGGAAGTGGAGTCACTGGGCCAAAGAGGAGAATACATTTTTAAATATCTGTAAAGCTAAAGGAAATGCCTGATAGTTTTTATTTTTCTTACTTGTAAATTAAATACGGCCTTTTAAGAGAGTAACTAACAGATCGGCTCAAAGGGCATATACGCAAAGCTTAGGTACAGCTTCCCTGCCAAGCCTCGACTCACGCCTGCTGGCGTTTCGGATTGCCGCACGGACCCTCAACCTCAGGCTGGAAGAAGAACCCGTCTTCGGTCTGTGCCTCTGACTCTCTTGCAAGCGCCCCTCTAGTGCCCTCCCTGGAGAGCAATCACTAGCTTCTACCCCTGGGCGCGGCCTGTCAAAGCATTAGTGGCTTTGCGACCCGGCAGCGCCAAGTGATTAAGCGTAGGCCAAAGGAGGTCTGAACACGCGTATGAGGCCCCACGGCGGGGCCGGACTTGCCCTTTTAGAGGAGACGAGCGCTGGTGTTACGGCGCCCCTCCTCTCTCGGCTTCCCTCATCTCGTGTAGGAGAAGCCCGCGGGGGTGTTCCGTTGTCACAGACATGATCGTTTCGCTAATATCCCTGCAGTCCAGGCAAGCCCCGATGATTATGGGACCGAGCTGTTGAGACGATACCACGAAAACCTCTCGGAGATTTTCACAGACAACCAGATGTTGCTAAAAATGATTCCACACATGAAGGGTTTAGCCCCTGGAGAAAGAGAGGTAAGGGAAAAAGAAGGGGAGAGGGAGGGAGGGCGGGTGAAGTGAGAGAAGGAAAGACGATGAACACATATGCATACTTTAAAAATATGTTTATATTTCACATAAATGTACACGCACAGCCACATTGAGAAACACTGAGGGGTTAGTAGAGGAGAAGGAAACCAAGGCGATTTAGTTTCTAGGGCCCAGTGCTAAGTTGGAAGTCGTAGGTTCTGCAGTAGTGAGAAAGGCATTCAGAAGGAAGTGTGAAGAACTTTGTCTCGTATGAACGGCTCTCAGTTTGGGAGGTGAAGGATGAGGAAGCCCCCTCCCCAGAAATCCGTCCGCTGTAACGCAGGACGCAGACTTGCAGCTTTGCAGCTCGGCTGGTGGCCAGCGAGTCCCTTACTGTAACTTTGTGCCACATCTCGAAGGTCATGGAGAAGCTCGTGAAACAAGGCTCTGGCTCGGGCGGCTTCAGTTCTCTGATGTCAGCAGTTCTAGAAAAGCAGACCGTCTCTGCAACGGCCGTTTGGCAACTGCTGCTGGCGGCTCAGGAGGCCGAGGCCTGCCCGCTGACGCTGCTCGTGGAGGAGATCCGAAGGGAGCCCGGTGCCGACGCTTTCTTCCGGGCAGGTAGGCTGCCCGATCTCTGTCCCGGCCTTGCCCCTGGTAGAGGCTCTCGCCAGCCTTGCCAGAAACTAGGGTCGTGCTCCCCATCCCCACCGCTGGAAGTCAGGACTGGCAATTTTGTTCAAGGACATGGCGGTTTGTGAACCTTTGAGAATCTGCAGAAATCTCAGCTTACGTGAATTATACCTTACCCGCAGCGATGCTCGCCGCCTCCCCCCCTCCCAGCCCCAGGAAGGAGATCGGTGAAGTGTGTGCTCACCAGAGGGGCCGAGAGGAGGAAGGGCGAGGGGAAAATGGTGCTCATGGCTCCACTCGGGAGCTTCTAATCCCCCTTTCTTTCAGCGGCCAACCCAGAGAGTGCGGCCGTAGAAGCCATGCTGAGGCACCGCAGGCTGATCCTAGAGGCCATTCGGCGAGGGACCGGGCTCCAGTGCTTGACCGCAGAGGAGGGGCGGCTTGCAGAGGCCGTGAAGGAGGTGCGAGGGTGGGGTGGGGCGGGGCGGGAACAAACATTGTTCCAGAGAGTTCTACCAGGCCTGGGATGCTCTCGTTCCTAAGGGAGACACCAAATTCTGCAGGGTGCCCGTTGCGTGCCGAGCCCTGTGCTGAGCCAACACTTCGCAGCACCTCTTTGTTTTTTAATTCGCCCAACTCTGTGGGGCAGGCGATGTCCTCCTCATTTTATAGACCAGGGAGGCCCACAGGGTTCAGTAGCATGTCCGGGATGGTCAGAGTTGAAGCCCGGATTTGAACCCAGGCTCACGTGACTCAAACCTAGCTGTATTTCATTTGTCTAAAGTCAGATAAACTCAGAGGGAACCGTGATACTGTTCCCTGACACGTTCTAAGACGCAGCTACTTTCGGAGGAAAGAAAGTAAAATTGGTCTTACCGCATACTCTGTTCTGGCGTCTAGGAAGAGCCAAGGTAAACATAGATAGAACAAAGCTTTTGCCCATATGGGGTAGCAGATAGTGCCAGCTCATTTTCTGTAAGGCTTCTCGGTGTGGCCAGCATCCCAGGCAAGCCAGGTGGGGCCCGGGGGGGGTTCACGGCTGTCCAGCCCACGATCGTGTGCTTCTCGAGGGGGGAGAATCCCAAAGCGACGAAAATTAAACTGTAAGTTCACCTGTAGTGCTTTTTAATCCAAGTAGGCACGGATGGTGTGCAGAAGGGCTGGTTTCTAGCTCTGTCCACGCAGGTGGCAGCCCCACCTTGGCGTGACTCTCAGACGTGAAGATGGTGGTGGGGCTTCAGAGGCAAGCGGGACTGGCAGCTCGCCTGCTGCTTCAGGACAGGGCCCCTGCAGGTGAGGAGTCCGAGCCTCGCTAACGAGCCTCAGGCCCGCCTCCAGGGACAGCAGGTTTACTTCGACAGACTTGAAAAGAGCAGAAGTAAAATGTCTTCCTGAGCGAAATCTCCATTCGGCCATCTGTGGTTGGTTTCAGCTTTATTTTCTCGGCGTACCGACTCCTTCTGCTGATGGCTGCACCGTTCCGAAAGAGGATGGCTTTGAAATCATATTCTTGGCCTCTTTAAAGCCCCTGTTTGAACCTTCCTTAAAAAGCTGAGTTTTTTCATGAAAGAAAATGTTTAAAAGGGTACATCTAAGTGTCTAAAAATGTGCAGCCAGCGATCATGCAGAATTCCTTCCAGACGTTGAGACAATTATATATTAAGAAAAATGATCTTGATCTTCGAGACAGAACCACCAGCTACCAAATCCTACAGTCCTCCAAGCCGTTAATGCTAAGATCTCGAAGACTTCTTTTGGAGACTCCTGGTCTCTGAGAAGGAATTTCGCAGAGAAAACGCTCGGTGCTCCTGTGCTTGTACCTTCTCTGTGTTTGCACATT
The DNA here is from genome assembly GCA_004024585.1 of Paradoxurus hermaphroditus. NCBI lineage: Eukaryota > Metazoa > Chordata > Mammalia > Carnivora > Viverridae > Paradoxurus > Paradoxurus hermaphroditus. The sequence goes on from PITB01011982.1 coordinate 31,618, forward strand.
TGTCTTGACGTGTATCTCCTTTTTTTTTTTTTTTAATTTTGCCAGTTTCCCTATTCTTCGGGAAAAGATGGTTCTCCACCACGTTTATCACAAGAAATGCGACCTTGTTGTAGATGGAGCAATGCCTTCCTGAAATAAGCTTTTTTCCCCCTAAGTTGAAAACTGTGGAGAAAACTGCTGATATTAACCACAAACCTTTGTCTCCTGGTATATGTTTAGATTCTGAGCATATCCCCTGAGACAGCCAGCCCCGAAGCTTCCCTGAAAGCAGTGCTGAGCAGAGCTGTGGAGAAATCTGTCTCGGCCATTGAAATATGCTACCTCCTATGCAGCGTCCACAGAGCTTTCCCAGGCCTGCAGCCGGTCATGCGTGAGTTAGCAGACACCGGTAAGGAACAGAGCGGGCTGCGGGGGGTCCCGTCAGGCCCGAGGGTCGTTCCCGTGTTGGAGAGAAGAGGCGGCAGCTCACACAAGAGTTCATCCGTTGAGGCCTTACTTCCTCTGTTTGTTCTCAGTACCTGGAGGAGCCCCAGGTGCAGGTGTCCAGCGATGCTCTTTATGTGATTGGAAAGCCAGGATGACAGGGGCGTTACTTCAGAGTTTGAGGAGGGTCCCAAGTAGTCTCAGTTCTCCCTAGGAAGAAAAGTGAGGAAGCAAATTAGAAGCACAAGAGAATTTCCAGAGGCATGTGATTTCTCTTATATGTAGGCTTCCTTACTCAGGAAAGCGGAGGGAAGGAAAGGTGGAAAGTGAGCAGTAAATTTCAACGTGTGGCCAACGACAGAACAGACGAGAAGGGAGCGGAGCCAGCGGAGGAAGGCTGCCGGGCTGGGAAGCAGAGCAGTCAAGGAGAGACCGGCTCCTTGCCAGAGCCACAAGCGAAAGACACGTCTGCCTCCCCCGACTCTGCCAAGAAGAGCTTCGTCTGTAAGGCCTGTGACAAGAGCTTCCACTTCTACTGCCGCCTCAAGGTGCACATGAAGCGCTGCCGGGTGGCCAAGAGCAAGCAGGCGCAGTGTAAGGAGTGCAGCGAGACCAAGGGGTCTAGGAAGGAGCTGGAGAAACATCAGCTGGAGGCCCATGGTGGAGGAGGAGGAGAGCCCGAGGTCCCGAAGAAGAAGAAGAAGAGGCTCCCGGTGACGTGTGACCTCTGTGGGAGAGAATTTGCCCACGCCTCAGGTACTTCCAAGAAGGCAGAGTCACTTCCGAGGGTGTAAGTTCTGGATGTCGTAGCCTGGGTTCTAGGCCTTGCGTCTCGTCGTACGCGGTGAGGGCCGAGGACGGGCCCGGGGAAGGGAGCAGCTTCCTACAGAGGCAGGGTCCTGTTCCGAGAGGAGCATGAGGTTTGGACTCTGCTCTCCTAATTTCCCCACCTGTTACATAGGCGCCCTGATAGCACCCACTTTTTGGAACTGTAAGGATTTCAGATAATGTAGTTAAACCCCTGCGTACAGTGCCTGCGGTAAGAGTTAGGGCTTCGTAAATCGTGGCCGTTCCTATTCATAATAACAACCAGCCCTGTTAACACTCGACTCTGAGGTTTCCACGTATTCCTCGTTTCTTGCTAATAAACAAGTCACAGAAACCATGGGGTGCGTAGTCAAAATTGTTTACCCTTGTCCCAGGTGTCGGGGACACTAAGGGAACAGCAAGTGGGTTTTGTTTCTGTTTCCGGTGGCAGGTCCTATTTAAGAGAAAGAGGGGATGGGAGAGATCAACCCAGAACACTTTACGCCCGAGCCAAACCGGGGTGGGACCGAGCTGGCCTCTGGAGCGCGGGGCCGTGTGGGGCGGGAGGGCGCAGGGCCTGCTGTCCCGCAGTTCGCGCCACGCTTCCTCTCGGGGCCTGGCCTCAGACAGCGCTGTCGTGTCCCCCTGCCGGCCTCATCGCGCTGACCGCAGGTGTCCCTCTGGTCCCTAGGCATGCAGTACCACAAGCTGACAGAGCACTTTGATGAGAAGCCTTTCTCCTGCGAAGAGTGCGGGGCAAAGTTTGCGGCCAACTCCACCCTAAAGAACCACCTTCGCCTTCACACCGGGGACCGCCCGTTCATGTGCAAGCACTGCCTCATGACCTTCACCCAGGCGTCCGCCCTGGCCTACCACACCAAGAAGAAGCACTCAGAAGGCAAGGCCTGGGGCGTTTCTTTGTTTTTCTGCCAGCGGCTTTAGCCGAATGAACCGCCTAAAAACCCATTTGGGTCTAGGCATGATAGAGATCTCAGGTAGCCTACAAACGGCAACAGTGCCGAGCCCCTAGGCGCACAGATGACCGGGAATGCGCAGGTGCACGGGCATGCGGACCGCGTGTGGTGAGAGTTTGTGAAGAGAGGCTGGCCGGCGTAGGCTGGTGACTTCACAGTTAGAATCTGCATAAAGCCAGGAGTTCCTTGGGCTTCGGGGTGGAATTCAAGCATGAGAAGCGCCTCGGCTGAGCCCCTGCTGTGGCGCGGGCAGCGGCAGGGGCCGAGTGGCCAAGCTGCATTTCCCGTGCTCACAGAGCTGATGGCTAGGGTGTCCCGGGGAAGCAGATAGGTCCAGTGCAGAGCCATCCGCGGTGGGACAGGGAATAACACGAGGGAGACGGAAGAGGGAGGGAGGCGTTTCTGGTCCGGTCGGAGCGGAGGTGCGTTGTCAGAGGAGGCTCCTCGGGGGATTCTCTGCGTTGTTTGGTGCGTTCACGCGGAGGTAATAATCCCACCGTCATCTCCCCTGGACTGCGGGAGTAGCCGCCTGGCCGGGCTCCCGCCTCTCCCTGCCTCCTTGAACCAACAGTGTTCTCGGTCCACAGGCCCCAGGGGTCCTTTCAAAATTAAACCATATCCTCTCCTTTCTCTGCTCAAAACCTTTTCGCAAAGGCTCTTCACCTCGCGTGGTGGTGGATCTGAAGGCTTTACGATAGTCTGGAAGGCTCCATGTGACCAGGTCCCCTAGGACCTCTCCCCTGCCCACACCCCGTTCTCTCCCCCACAGCCGCCTTGCAAGGCCTCAGCCCTGCCTGCGGGACACCTGCCTCGGGCCCTGCCTTCTTCCCTTCCCTCTGCTGGGAATGCTTTCTCTTCCTCTCCTCACCTCCTTTAGGTCTTTGTTCACGCTTCTTCCCGTGAGTCTTTGCCCGCCCGCCCGCCCGCCCGTGAGAAATCTCAGCCCCGGCCCCGTTCCCCTGCGCAGCTCTTCTCCACGGTACTTGTCACAGGCTATATTATCACACAATTTACTGTGTTTCTAGCGAGCCTCCTCCTGTCAGAATGCCAGCTCCCTGAGGGTAGGGCTGTTAGTCTCCCCGTCCCCCCGCCCCCCTCCACTGCTGTGGCACGGGAACTTAGAGCAGCGCTTAGACCCTCGGTAAACATTTCCTGACTGCGTGAATTTCCGGGCGGCGGGGGAGTGTGACTGTGCACACCCTGCTCTCATGGAGCTCGCATTCTACCGGGCGAGAGAGACTGGGGACAGATAAAGGTGGCCTGTCCGCTCAGATCACAGCAGTTGCTCTGAAGAGAAATAAAGCAGGGTAAGCGTCAGGAGACCGGCGGGCCTGGGGCGGGGCGCCCTCTGTGTCACCAGAGAGGGCCGCGGAGACACCCGAGGGAAGGGCGAGCTGGAACCCGGGCAGGTCTAGAAGAGCGCCACGAGCACAGGGCCCCCTCTCCAGAGCGGATGGGCCTCCCCTGATGGAGAGACCGCAGGGAAACCAGACATGGCCGAGGCGGAGTAAACAAGGCCGGAGAGGTTGCCAGAGGCCAGGTCTTGTAAGCGTCTCGTTTTTTTTTTTTTTTTTTTTTTTTTTTAAGTTTATTTGTTTATTCTGAGATAGAACTCGCACACACAAGTAGAGGAGGGGCAGGGAGAGGGAAAATGGAGACTCCCAAGCAGGCTCTACACTGTCAACACAGAGCCCGATGTGGGGCTCGAACTCACGAACCGCGAGATCACGACCTGAGCTAAAACCAAGGGTTGGACGCTTAACCGACTGAGCCACCCAGGTGCCTGTAAGGGTCTTGTAAGTCAAGGTTAGGACTTTGGTTTTTATGCAGAATGTGCTAGTTTCTATTGCTACTGTAACAAATGACCACACACTGTGGCTTAAAACAAGGCAAATGTATTATCTTACCATTTTGGAGGTCAAAAGGCCAAAAGAAGTTTTAATTGTAGAGTCAAAGTTTTGGCAGGTGTGTTCCTTCTGGAGGCTCTGGGGGAGAACTCATTCCTCCTTTTCCCAGATTCTAGAGTTTGTCTGCCTTCCCCGGCTCGCAGCCGTGGTGCTGCAACCTCCGTGTCCCTCATCCCGCCTCCTCCTTTGACCCCCCCTCGCTCCCTCCTCCAAGGCCCCTGGTGATTGTGTTGGTCCTGCTGGTATAACCCAGGATAATCTCCTCATCTCAAGATCCCTAACTTAATCACATCTGCAGAGCCCCTTTTGCCACATGAGGGGACATGTTCCCAAGCTTCAGGGGTTAGGACGCGATGTCCTTGGGGGCCACGATTCTACAGCAGGAAGCCATAGGACAGTTGTGAGCAGAGGCTCCAGAGGCCGTGGCTTAGGGCTTTGGGGGTTAATTCTGGCCACTCCAGCCCGTCAGCTATAACAGGGCAAGAGTGTGCCCAGGGAGGCGAGGTGGGCCAGTCATCCAGTGTGGAGGTGACCCGGGATCTCGGCTGGAGCTGTGCTAGGGGTGCTTGTAAAACGCCATGTTTGAGAATGTGTTGTTGATGCAGAAGTGACAGGACCCGGGCTGGGCCGGGTGCGGATGTGGGGGCGGGGTTCGGGACGGCTGGGGGCTGCCGGCTTGAGCAGCCAAGTATCTGGTCCTGCCATTCACTGCAGTGAGGAACCTGGGGTGCGTGAGGGCAGGGTGGGGGGTTCTGGGGGTGCCGGGGGCAGAGAATTGGGAGCCATGTCTGCGGTATCAGACTTCCAGGCGGAGAGAGGAACAGGCGGTTGGGTGTGTAGGTCCGCAGTTCTGGGGAAGGCTGGGAGCCCGAAACAGAAATGTGGGCGCCATCGGGTAAAGGTGGTGTCTGAGCTCTGAGATAAAGGAGAATAAAGAAGGCCAAGGGCTGAGCCCTGGGCTTCTCAATAATTCCCCTCTTGATTGAAGAAACCCTTCTTTTCCTAACAAATCTTATTTCAAAGCCCAACACGTGAATGATGAAAATGGCGTTGACTGCTCTCGTTGAAGCAGGCCCTGGGGTTCGGGGGACCCGGACCCTTGCCTCACTGGCTTCTCCACTTCTCTGTTGGCCCATGATGGACGTAGGAGGCACAGCTGGTCTAGTGGCTTTTCACAAATGCCGGCTTCCCAGCCTCGCTCTGTGCCTGCGTTTTCTAACAGTCTGGTCCTTATATTCTCATAATGTGCATGAGGAATTAGAGACGCCAAATGATTTATAATAACTTTATAACAAGTCAGCGGGAAAAGGCTTCCATTCTCTGAGGCCCCGTCTGTCACCTGTATGGGAAGTCGCGATCCTGCCCTGTGGGTGTGGCAAGGGATCCAGACTCTGGGCTTTCTGGGCACAAGGATGTGTCCGTTTCCTGGGAGTGGAATGAGCTCTTCCGTACCTGGGGTGGCCTGGGTAACAGACAGGGAGTCTGTGTGATGAGCGCTCCGTCCTTATTCCTCAGGGGAGAGAGACCACACTGTGCCATCAGCTGTGTGCACGCTGCCATCTGATAGAGGGGCTCAGACCTGTCACCCAGTGTGTGACAAATCGCTGGTGGTTTGAAGTCCTCTCCCAGATCACATCCCCCAACGCGTGCCTCACGGCGTGGTCCTGTTTTCAGGAATGCCATAAATGTTTGGTGCTGTTTCTAACGAGTACACTCACGTCCGTTTCCAGGGAAGATGTACGCCTGCCAGTACTGTGACGCTGTGTTCGCCCAGTCCATTGAGCTGTCCCGCCACGTGAGGACCCACACCGGGGACAAGCCATATGTCTGCAGGGACTGTGGCAAGGGCTTCCGGCAAGCCAATGGCCTGTCCATCCACCTGCACACCTTTCACAGTACGTACGGAGATGGTGGGCGGCAGGCCCTCGGCGCCAGGCCTGGCTCTGAGAAGGCTTGTAAGGGCCACGGCAGAAGACGTCGCCCCACCAGAGCCGGGCCCCGTTCGGAGCCTTCCCCTCCCCTGTTCTCCTGCAAAACCGAGTCCCTCGTTCCTATTCCAAGAAAAATCCCATTTTAACATGGCATTGTGTAACGTCCGGGCCGTTTCCTTTTTAGGCCACCTGTCTCTGCTTGGCCGACAAAGGCAAATCACGCTTGAGGAAGCGCCTTGATAACAGGCTGCAGAGCCCCAGAATGTGGCTTAGCCCGCCGGGCTTCTGTCCACGCCCCCTCCTGCCCCACTCGTCTTGTGGGCCTCCCCACCTTCCCCAGAGGGGCGACTGCACGCTGTGTGAGTTCACGCGTGCCGTTGTACGTGGTCCCCGCTCATGCCGCCCTGGGTTCATGCGTACCGTCGTACGTGGTCCCGGCTCGCGCCGCCCTGAAAGCCTCTGCCTAGTACTCTCTCCCCAGTGCTCCCCTAGCCACTCGGTTAGTGGAGTCTGCCTCATTTTTGTCCCCTTCCGCTGGAACCGATACAAAGACACGCTTCTGTTCAGCACACACCCGGGAAGGTAAAGAAAACTCTGTGTCCTCATTCCAGCCTCGGGAAGCAGCCGGTGTGGTGTCTGGCTGGCCACGGAGCGTCCTCTCCAGCAGCCGGCGTGCGCTCAATGCTGCGTCCCCGGGAGTTAGGAGCTTGGGCTCTGAAACCACAGGGGCCTGGACTTGAATCTTGAGCCTGCCATTTCCTTCCTTGAGACCTTAAGCAGATGTCTTTACCTTTCTAAGCCTCCCGTACCCCTTCTGTAAATGAGAGGGAGTAATAATGCCGCCACCGGGGATCGCTGTGGGAATTAGCCAGGGATCCCGTGGAAAGCATGACACACCGAAAGGCTCAATAAATGCCAGCTGTTATTATCGGCGATGAAAGCAGCCCTCCCAGGTGCCATTCGTCACCATCAAAGCCGGTCTCTGGCATGCCTGCACCCTGCATACCCTCTCCCTTCCCTCCTCCCTACCTCTGTTTCCCACACGCCATTTCTAGGTGTCGGCAAATACGCTGCCTCGCAAACGTGTACTTAATGTTGACACGTGCAGATCAGTTATCCACCAGCCAGCACAGGACGTTGTCGAGGCTCCTCTGTGCCCGGCACGGGGCCGGACACTGCGGGCAATGCAGGAGGTACATACAGGGCTGCCCCTTTCCCCCGGGGTGTTCCCGGGTCCCCTGCCCAGCTGGTGAGACTTCCAGATGAGTGAGGTCTGGCTCGGATCTGGCCATAATTTTATGTCCTTTCAGCCTCTTTAAATGCCATGCTCCTCTGGTCTCCTTTTCTGGGTCGCATGACAGGGGAGAGAGGAGAGGGCAGGACCGATCAATTGTCAGGACGAAGAGGGCCCCAAAGATTTCCGTGTCTTAGGAAGCGTCACTGGTTGCAGCCAGAACCCAGGCTCCTCCCTTGGGCGGTCCCTCACCTGCGTCGCAGGCCCGCATCATGTCTCACGGAGAACTCTTCAAGGCGCCTCCACAGGCAACATGCAACGAGATGTCAAGAGCCCGTGGCCATAGGGAAACTAGCTGGTGATACTGAGTACTGCTGCGTGTCCGGATTCCTGAGTTAATCTGACTCGGTGCACATGTAATATTGGCCTGTGGGCAAAGGATTAAAACATCCTGATTTCTGTTGCTTTCAGAAAAAAGAAACTGAAGTTTCCTGCAATAGGGGCACAGGTGTTTCCTACATCAGTGCTAGTTCTTGTTTCCGAGCCCGCACTGAGGAGCTGGCGTGTCCGGTTAGGCAGGCGGCTCAGAGCACGGCCTTGGGAATGAAAGCTGGGACTGTCACCCCGTTCAGCCATTCCCCCTTGTGTCACCGGGCAGGCACTCTCCAAGCCTCGCTTTTCCTAATCGCTAAAATAGGGCGATAATAGATCCCACTCACAGCAGTACTGGAAGGACAAAGGGAGTTAATATTGGGCAGGCCTGTCGTACGGCACTCATTAAACATTGAAAATGTTTTCTCTGTTGAGTCTAAGGCGAGGGGCAAGGAAGCGTTCTTCCTGTCAGTCATATGCTGACAGCAAAGGAAGTAGCATGCTCCCGGGAGTTCGTTGGGAATCTCTGTAGAAAATGAGGAAACTCAGAAATGCCCACTGCCGGCAGAGCCGGAGCAAGGGCAGTCCTCCCTGCAAAGGAGTTAAGTGGAATTTAGCTTGCAGGAGGTAACGCGCGGAATTGGGATGAGCCGCTCGCCGCCCGCAGAGGCGGTTAGTACGGAAGCCTCGGGGGGCCCTCCTCCCGGGACGAAGGTGGGGGGCGGTCCGGTGGCCACCGCACTCGCAGCTGCTCCCGGGGGTCTGCGGGCCGTGCCTGACATCCGAACGGACCTGCGCCCGGGGCTGTTCGCGGCCACGTCTCACTGACCGCTGCCTGTCGTGTCTTTCTCCCCACGTCTCTTCCGACCCCAGACATAGAAGATCCCTACGACTGCAAGAAGTGCCGGATGAGCTTCCCCACGCTGCAGGACCATCGCAAGCACATCCACGAGGTCCACTCCAAGGAGTACCACCCCTGCCCCACGTGCGGGAAGATCTTCAGCGCCCCTTCCATGCTGGAGCGCCACCTGGTGACCCACGTCGGCGGGAAGCCCTTCAGCTGCGGGATCTGCAACAAGGCCTACCAGGTGACCTCGGGCTCTGCGGGGAGCACCTCCCCTGGCCCCAGGCTGCCCTCCCTTCCATCTGCCCGAGCCCCGGAGACGACGAGGTGGCTGCTTCTCGTGAAGGAGGCAGCTTGTAATCACTCAGATTCTCCAGGTGGCCTGGTCAGAGTAGGGCGGTTGGGATCTTTAATTGGAGCCGAGAATTCCTACACCTCCTCTCTTAGGTTTCAGCCTTGTCATGAACCGATGCTGCTTCTCCCCTCGGACACTCACACTCTGTGGAGCCTACTGACCCTGTGCGTCAAGTGGTGTGAGGGTGACAATGGGCTGTGTCACACTGCCTGGAATTCCTTTAGTTAGCACAATTACTGGGTTGTTGTTGTCGAACTCCCAGGGAAGGGGTCTGCTTTTTCACCTTCGAATTTGGTATAGAATTAAAGGGAAACCCCATATGGAACTAAAAAGAAACCACATACAAGAAATTCAGCTCTAAAACTACGGAGAAGAAAAGGGTCCCTGTGACGTCTCTGGGGTTTCGGCATACGGAGAGAAGTGCAGCCGCTAAGTGCAGCTCAGCAGAAGCGGAGTGCTCGCTGTGTGCCGGGCTGCGGCCGTGATGTCGGGGTTCCAGGGCGGAGGAAGGCCTGAGCTTGGCCTCCAGGAGAGCGGCTCGGGGCTGTTCTGCAGCCCGGAGAGGAGGAGCGGTTGCTTACGGAGCAGGGACCACAAACAAACGCTCCTGCCCCAGGAGGGCCTCTGCTCTTCCCCGGGCCTCTGGGGGGCAGTGAGATACAGCCCAGACACTCCCGTCAGAAGGCCAGGGTTTGAATCCCGGCCCCGCTGTTGGCTAAATCATATGACGTCAGGCAAGTCACTTAACCGCTCTGTGCCTCACTTCCACTCACTAGAAAGGTTCTGACTGCCCCCCCTGCCCATAGGTTTGTGGCGAGCAGGGAGAGTTTCTGAAGGGCCAGCCTGAGCCCTGCCCCGAGGTGGCCTCTCGGCAAATACACAGGTGCCTTGTTCCCACAGACGCCAGCCTTTCCTCTCATGTGGGCCCTCAGTGTGACAGGTTAGAGTGTGATTCTAGATCCATAAGCTCATTTGTCTCACGAGGGCCTGGTGAGCGCTCCACCTTGCTGGAACTTTCTGAGACTTAACATGCACCATACTTGTTGCAGCAATTGTCTGGTTTGTGGTACCACAATCGGACCCACCACCCTGATGTGTTCGCCGCTCAGAATCATCGTTCTTCCAAATTCTCGTCGCTCCAGTGCAGCTCCTGTGACAAAACCTTTTCCAACACCGTTGAACACAAGAAGCACATCAAAGCAGAGCACGCAGGTGAAGTTCGGGTGCCTGTAGATGGGGTGTGAACTGAGGGGTGGGAGTGGCTTGATGACAGTATCCTGAGCCCTGTCCAAAATCCCAACTTCCCGGGCTGCGGTGTGGCGTGCCGTGGAAACGGCCTTTGTTCTGTCCCAGCGCACCTGACGGAGGCCGCACTGGCCCATCGGTAACAGTAAGCAGTAGCTTGAGTGGCAGCGGTTCTGAAACCCAGAGAGCTGGAGAACTGTAAGCTCCTAGGGCCCGTGAGTGACCGTGATTCGTCACGGTACCTGGGAGGGTGGCAGCTGTAGTGGCAAGCGGGCTTGGGCGGACTCCCGACTCCAGCACTGAGCAGCTGCACGACCTTGGCGAGTGACCTCTTTCCTGAGCCAGATTCCTTCTCTGTTAAGAACTGACTTAATACCTACCTCGCAGCTCAGTCTGCGGGGATAATCACCGCGGTCCGAAGCGTCTCCCGTGTGCAGGCTGCACGCTAAGCGCTGGGGGGCGCCTTCTCTTCCCGTTCTCACAGCAGCCCTACTTTCCTCCAGGCGGCCTGGCTCCGATCGGGTGCTCTTTACGCTAGACCGTGCTAATAGGTCATGGGCACGAGGTTCCCGGCACCGGGGAGACGCTCGCCGAGTGGTAGCCGTCACCGCCGCCCCGTGCCCTGTCCCTCTCCAGCCCGAGAGGGCCCTCTTCTTGCTTGCTCCCAGCACTTCTTTCCTTGTGTGCCCTGCAGACATGAAGTTCCATGAGTGTGACCAGTGTAAGGAGCTCTTCCCCACACCAGCTTTGCTCCAGGTTCACATCAAGTGCCAGCATTCAGGTCAGTGCCCTTCCCAGTGCTCCCGGGCGGGCCGCGCCGGGGCAGCTCCCTTCCCCTGGGAGGGGCAGCTCCTCGCCAGCACTCGCAGCTGTGCGGTCCAGGACGTTTAATCAGCTCGGGCCTCAGTTTCCTCTTCTGTACAGTAGGGACAGTCATAGTGCCTCCTTCCTCATAGCGTAACTGCAGACTGAGTATGTTAGCACCCAGAAGACTCGTGAGGCGTGGCGCCAGTGAGCATCCCTCAAGCGCTACCGTGACTGTCATTGTTACAGCTGTATCTCATCAAATCTGAAATGCTAGTTTTTAATGAACCATTAAGAAGAAAAACTGCTGCCAATTAAACTGTACGTTACTGTCACGTAGAATTTGCAGGCTATTCTACGAGCTGTTTGGGACTTAGTGTGACGTAGACTGTACGCACCCTTGAGTGTGCACATCAGGAGAGGGTAGGAGACATACAGTACGGTGACGTCCAGCTTCTCAGAGTAGCCCTCAGTTCCAGCTGTCCGTGCGCGTCGCCGTGCGTGGTGCGTACCCTGCATCGGCAGCACTGCGGACGGACACACGCAGGCCGCTGGCGTTGGTCCCTCGAGCATTAGGCAGAACTCGTCTACTTCCGATTCCTGCGTTGGGGAAGCAGCGCCCCTCCGCAGCCTGTGGTTCCTGTGAGTTACAGACGCGCACCGCTCCCGTGTCAGGGCTTTGCCTCGAAGCCCCAGACGCCCTGCGCTGCTGGGCTCAGTGCCGCCACCTTGGACGTTCGTACGTGCGCCGTCGTGGGTGACTGTACGTCCGCCTGCCGCCTGGCCCACAGCAGCCGTAAGATGCCACTGGGTCCGTGTCAGAGATGTCGAAGTGCCTCTCGGACTCGAGGCAGGATAGTGTCGTCAGCACCCTTAGCTATGGTCAAGAGAAGGATGGGCTTCGACAGAGGCAGATTTAGCCCGAGTCTAACGCCGCGGTCCAGAGCCCCTCACCTGCACGGGACCTATTCCTGTGTCTGTCACGTTGCATTATTTTTCCTAAAGAGGATCCCCCAAAGTGACAAGCTTCAGGTCCCTCAGAACCTAGGTCTGCCTCTGCACCTCGCTCCCGGTTGCCCCGGCCTCTCCCCGTCCCGTCATTCCACCCACAGCCCGGCCCTTCTGTCCCGCTCCTCCAGGGTCACAGCCGTTCAGGTGCTTGTACTGTGCGGCTACTTTCCGCTTCCCGGGAGCGCTGCAGCACCACGTCACCACGGAGCACTTCAAGCAGTCCGAGAGCACCTTCCCCTGCGAGCTCTGCGGGGAGCTCTTCACCTCGCAGGCCCAGCTCGACGGCCACCTGGAATCGGAGCACCCAAAGGTGACGGGCTCTGAGACTCAAGCGGCAGCCTCACAGGTGGTACAGGTGATTCTGGGGCCTTCGCGTAGGAGGGTGCTAACGCGGGGTTCCAAAGGCTTCTCTAGAGGCAGCTCTGTCACGCCACCCCGCCTTTCTCTCTGGGGCTCCCAGAGGATCCCCTAAGTCACAACATTGGTGACCAAGAGGGCCTAGTAGAAGAGTCTCTCTGGACCTCTTACCAAACAGAACAGAAAATTCTAGTCTCCTCGTGAACACATGCAAATGGCCCCTGGGTAGAGGGACCCTGCAACGAGAATTTCCAAAAGCAGAACGAGCTTGGTTTCTCCTCATCACACACTCCCCGTCTTCTGCGAAACACCCTGGGGGGTGGCAGGAGCTGCAGGAGACTTCGGAGAAGCTCTCCGTCGGGACCCCCGCCGTTGCAGCACTGGGCCGGGCACGGCACACCGGATGTGCCAGGGCCGCTCGCCTTTCCCCGGGGGGAGAGCTGGCCTCTTCTGCTGTTTCAGAACTAAGCTTGCTCCAGCCCCCTCTGCGCCCCTGGTCCTCTTCCTGCTCCTCCCGTCTTCTCTAGCGAGGGCGGGCAGAGAAGGGAAAGAAACCCGGTCCCGTCGATTGTCTGTGGACAGACTGCAGCAGAACTGCTCACGGACTGGACGGTCCCGCTGTCCTCACACAGACGAGCCCTTTGGGAATCGTGTCCTCACGGGCCTCTGTGCGAGCGGAGGGCACGGCAGGTGGGCAGGGCTCCAGGGCAGTTCCTGCTGCCGTGTCACTCAGAATGGCTCTGTGGCCATCTTTTTTATACATTAGGGTTCCTGATAAGATGTCTTATGGGGGGGGGGGGGCGCGGGGAAGGTTTTTATTGCTAAAGCAAAAGAAAGAAAGAGTTTGAAAATTGCTATCCCGGTGATTCTTGATTAAACCTCCTCATTAGTCTCCTCACCCCCACAGCACAGACGGGTGAGGAGCTTGGCCTCCCCACCTCTGCCCCCTCGGGTCTAGCGCTCTGCTCCTCACTCCTGGCCAATTCTCAAGGGCCGGGTGGCTGTGCCCGCTGTGGGCTCCCTGGTTTGAAAATACCGGGGGGGCACCAAGCCGTCCTGAGCTCCAGGGGTCATGAGCATCAACCTGGGGGCCCGGGCGGGAAATGGGTGTGCCTCGCCACAGACCGGTTCTGCCTGAGGTGGGAAGGCCGTCTGGGACAGGGGACGCAGCCTTGGAAGAGGTCCGCGAGGCCTTGGAGGAAGGGCTGCCGGCCTGGGGAGCCAAACGGGGGAGCCGAGGGAGGCCACGTTTCCTCCACTTGTCCCCGCTTCTAAGTCCCGTAGCCACGTAGCCTCCAAGGAAGGCTCTTCACCTGACTGCGGGCCAGAGATGCCACCTTTGGCAAGCCAAGGCTTCTGACAAGTCTTTCCGCTTCCGTGGCCAAGCCTGAGACTAGCCACCTTCGGTAGCATTCTTTTCAGTGGCGCTCACCTCCGCGGTGTGATCCTCGAGACAGGAAAACCCAGCGTAAGAAACTGAGCCAGTATTCACTGGTGTGTAATCATAGAGTCCGGGCGCCCTGAGCTGGCGTACTGAGCTAAATTATAGCAATTTAGCACACAGAGTTATTTAGATTGTTTGCCTGCCTTCTCTTTTGCATCGCTGCTGTGTGAGCCTTGCCTCTTCCCATTAGGCACGTGTAATTGCTCTCCTCAGGTGAAAACATAAACATCATCATTACAGCAGGAGACGAAAACCATGTAAATTCTGGGGAGCTGGCTGTGGACACTTGCCCAGAGCGGCCTCCCGGTCTTTCCCTTTCAGGTGATCCAAACCCCCGAGCCGGCGGCCCCGACGGAGCAGGTGATCACTTTGGAGGAGACCCAGCTTGCCGGGTCACAGGTGTTTGTGACCTTGCCGGATTCACAGACAGCTCAGAGCAGCTCTGAGCTTGTGGCGGTGACCGTGGAGGACTTGCTAGATGGCACCGTGACCCTCATCTGCGGCGAGGCCAAGTGAGCGGCTGCTCGGCCGGTGGAGGGCCCGCATTCGCCGCAGAGGGAGCGCTCCGCAGCCTGCCCTTTGCCGTCCGTGCCTGGCTGTCCCGAGTGGTGGGCCTCTGAGCCTACGCCAGCCAGGACACTCCCGCTTCATTCTCATAGAACCGACAGTGTCGGGGTCATTGGCACCGACACCACTGCCCTCCAGAGGGGACAGGCCTACTGCAGTGGCCTCTGTGATGAGCAGTGGGATGGGAGCTGGTGACCAGGGCTCCAGAGAGGTGCTGTGTGCCGGCAGCCTTCACTGTGCAGAGCGGCAGGTGCACGTGGGACAGTGGCCCGCAGACCGGGGCTCACAGTGCTGCCAGTGCCTTCGGACCATTTAAAACTGAGAGCAAAGCACCAGCACGCCATCCAGAGGCCCCCAGGCTGGCACACACTTGGCCCCTTCCTCACTCCGTCATCCTGCCATCTGCTCGGGCGGCAGGGAGCGGCGTGTTAACACGGGAAGGCCTCGTTTCCATGCCGAGTCCCACCCCGCCGGGATGGTTGGCCCTTCCCCTAACGAGCCCTTGCGGTGTCTCTGGGGGAAGCGGCTCGTGTGGGGCCGTCCCGCTGCGGAGACTATCCTGCCTTTCCAGGATGCTTTCCACGATGTTCTGTACCTGGAGGCTGGTTCCCGCAGCCTTCCCGTGTTCTCCTCGCCCCCGTTCCCAGTCCAAGCCGGAAACGTCTACGTGGCCTGCAAGCCTGGCTCCCTCACTCTGGAGCTGGTGTTACGGCTCATGAACCGGTGTCGGGCCGGGTGCGGTGGCACCCACGGTGGCCCCCGGCTCTCCTCCAGGCCCCTTCTTCCTGCCCTGTGAGTGGCCTGCTGTCCGACTCTTCCAGGCTGCTGCCGTTACCGCTGGGTAGGGAGCCTTTTGCAGTCTGGATTTCACAAAGCTTTTTTATCTTCGGTTCCTAAAATATAATCTGATAATTAATGGTTTGTGGAATCCATTATGAAGTGCAATTAGATGGATGTAGGTTCCCGCCGTTCGGAGGGAATGACTAGCATTTATCTTCCTTTCCGCGATGCCAGGAGGTGGAAGTCAGCTAGTGCAGTGTTTACACACCGGCCAGGGCTCCCTGCCACATGGCGGGGCTCGACCCCCTGCGGAGGGAGCGCCCAACCGCGTCCCTCCCCTGCCAGCCCACGCCCCCTCTCCAAGCACATGGTGCGTCACCAGGTACACGCAGGGGCAGGGGTCAATTTGGGACACGGTGAGGACACTCGCCGCCTCGCGCACCGCTGGAAGGGCAGAAGGTGGCGCCTTGCCGCTGACCAGCGCGTTCGCTGTGGCCACGTGGCCGGGCGCGGGCGGCGAGTCCCAGCGCGGGCCTGCGCACCCGGGCAGCTCACTGCTCCTGCCTCCGCTGTGTCCTCGTTTTGGTATGCAAGTCACTTGAGCTCGTCAGCTCAGGGATCCTCCCGTTGTGGAGGAAACGGAGTTCTCACAGGCGCGTCCTCAGAAGCCAAAACCTGACCAGAAGATGGTGCTCAAACCTTTAAGACGTGGCCTCCACGTGAAGCCCTCGCTGCTCCCGCCGCCGCCGCGCTGTCTTCTGAAGGCTGTTCCCTCCCGTGAGCTGTCAGACCAGGAGAGCCCTTGACCCGCGAGTGGCACCGAGTCGCCCCTTGGCACCAGATGAAACCCTCCGGGAGAGACAGGAGCGGCCCGTGCGTGTGGGGCCGCGGCGCCCGGCCCAGCGGAGGAGAGAGCCTGCTCCTGAGCCACGGCGCTGGCGGGGGCCGCCGCGCCGCCGGAGTTCCTTCCCGCCGAAAAACAAATAAAAACTTAATTGCTAAGGGCCCATAGGGAAAAGTGATTTTTCTTTTTAAAAAAGTCTTCTGATGAAAGAGAGCTGTAAGTTTTTAAACCAAGTTCCAGATCTTTTCAAGTACCGAGAAATCCTCTCTCAGGCCTCCGATGGAGCCCCACGTCGTGGCGGGGCCCGCGCTTCCTCCAGAGTCGCCAGGCCCGCAGCCCGCTGTGCGGGGAGCGAGCAGGGGACAGGCCCGCACTAGATGCGCCCCGGCCCCGCGGCGCGTTCGGCGGGAGCGCGGACCCCGTGCCGCTGCCGGTCGCAGCGAGGAGAGGCGCCCCCGGAGCGCAGCCCCTGCCCTGGGCGGACCTCCGCGGGGCACCTCGCGGCAGCGATCCGCAGCCTCCCTCCCCGGAGATGACCAGGTGCGGACGTTAACTGTGGGAAGACTTATTCTAGCTCTGCTTGGCGGTTTTTGTTCTTTTCTCCCCCTGCTGCCCAAGAGACCTTCTGCGGGTCTGCCGCAGAGGACACTGTCATCGTGCCCTCCCCAGTCCCCATCACCTGCTTCCTTGTGGCAGAGGTGTCCCTCTCCTCGTTGCCATGGGTGCGTCCCTCCGGCCTCCAGGCTGAACCCTGGGCCATTTGCGGCGGTGCGAGGAGCCTGCGGACTTCCTGGGCGCGTTCGGCGGGACCGCAGACTTTCTCTGCCTCCAGCTCGTGACGCAGCCGGCGAGGAGGGGAAAGGCAGTCAGATTCCGAGCCGGAGTCTAATTCTGGGGGGATACTGGGGACCACTCATGGAGCGGGATTTGCCAGCCCAGGTAAGGGAGACGACAAATAGGAGACGAGCAAGGGTTGCCCGGAGAAGATGGGACCAAGTACGCGGGCAGCGCCCGGGGCCGGCGGGGCGGCGGAGGGGCAGAGCCACAAAGCCGGTCTCTTCTGTCTCCGAAGCGTTATGTTTAGAAGCCTTTGAGCCCAGCAGCTGCCAGGGCCTGTGCTGTGAAGCCTGGGGTTCCCCTGCTGATCCACCCAGGGCTGCTCTGCGGGGGGGCGCTCTGACCCTCCCTTCCCACCAACCACGGGCATCAGCCCCATCCCCCGGGAAGAGCTCTGATGGTCAGGGGCCGAGGGCCAAAACAAGGTCCAGTCTTTCAGGGCGAATGCGGGGGAAGGCGGCCTACTCTGCTCGTGGTTTCAATAAATCAGGTGTACTCTCGGAATTGAGAGAGATGAGATGGGCCCTAAGCGTTTCTCGCTGCAGGTGACGTCGTGGTCACCACAGGCCGATGACGTATTAATGAGATGGGAGGGCTGTGCCTTTAAATCTCAACGGTGCCTGCGGTCTGTGAATTGCCGAAGGGATGGGAGAAACTGGTAACCTCACACAGAATGGTTCTAGGGCACAAGCAGCCATTTCTGTTGGGATGGAAACCTGAACAGGGATGGGGAAGTTGCTGGGATGTTGTAATTATTCCTCCCAAAGAAAGAGAGAGAGAGCGGCAGCCTGAGCCCTGCTCCGCTTGGCCCAGTGTATCAGGGTCCCTTGAGTGGTAGGGGAAAATGGGACTAACAGTAAGAGTTGGGGTCGAAGAGGGCGTCGGAGGCACGTTGATGACCACTGTTCTGTTGCCGTGGAAAGCCTTGGGGCTGGAAGGACTTGGGCCAAAGGCTCAAAGCACAGCCAGAGCTCAGAGACTTCCCGCACACACAGCTGTGCCTCTAAGGACGAGAGAAGCCGCCCATGTTCTGGGGATCACGTTGGGAAAAATTATCCCCCGGGCTCATTCACACTGCGTCCCAGCCGCGGAAGTGTTCGTCGTTTCTCACCCCGAGGCCAGCCACCCCGCCCACCACGGTCAGGACAGCTAGCCAGCACCCGGTGCTGTGTAAATTAGATGACAGACCATTATTTTCATTTAACTTGCACTATTCTGTATAAATAAAATACATGCTTTGAAAATCTTGTGCTGCCTGAGTTTCAAATGGACTGTGAGGATACCTGTTTCCTCTGTGGTTCTGGCCAGCTGTCAGATGGGCACCTGCTTGAGAGGCCTGGCGTCCTCGGGGCTCTTGTACCTCAGGCCACGCCAGCACGGCCTGCGGTGGTCGGGGGCGGGGACGGTGGTGTCCTGCCACGTGGAGGCTCTCTCCCGAGCCCTCTTTCCCAGGGAGCGAGTGTGCTGCAGTGTCGCAGAGAGGGGCGTGGGTGTGCAACCCGGGTACAGCCGAGCTGTGCCGCTTTCTGACTCTGTGACCTTGGGGGAGACACCCTCTCAGCCTCCCCGCTCCCCCCTCCCATCTGTAATGGGGCGTGTTGCCGCACAGAACTGTAGGGAGGCTCCAGGTCTGACTTTAACGAGCTTAGTGTTGAGACCGTAATTGTTCGCTAAGTCTTTCACGTGGAGGTCAGCCGTTGCCGAGATCGCTAGCACGGAGGCAGGTGTCTGTTCCTGCACCTTCGCGTTTCCCTTCTCCCTCCCTCCCCCTGTCTCCCTCCCACCCTCTCTGTCTCTGAACCCTCCGGGAATTACAACACCCACCACTTTTCATTTATCTCTTGAATCTCAACTGCCCCAAAGCACAAAGTGCTGAGCCGGATGAGTATAAAATAAGCAGAAACCTTTTGTGGTAAATAGCTGAAAATGTCACGTTGCTGGCAGCCCACGGGAAAGCCGAGAGGCCGCACACGGACAGGATGTACCTCATTTCTGCAGGAAGAATCAGCGTGAAAGGCAAGAGGAGGCACGCTCTATCGGGCAGTCCTCTAAGGTCGGGCCAGCCCCGCGGCTGGGGAAAGCAGGGGCGAGGACGCTCTGCACTCCGGTCTCCTGGGACAGCCCTGGAGTGGCACGAATGGGCCCCTGTCCAGAGCCCGCGGGGCCTCTCTGAAGGGGTGCCCTGCCTCAGCGGTGTCTGGAGGGAGAGGCTGGAGCCCTCTGCTGTGAGCAGTGACCCCAGCAGTGTCCTGGGCGGCTCTGGAAAATTGCACCGTGCCACTGAGCTCCAGCCGTGACGGTGAATGTGTGCAGAGGTGGGAAATGGGCCGAGCGGTCCCTTGGCAGCCAGTTCTCTCAGCCCCGGGCCTGGGGGGGCTGCTGCGGGGGGCTAAGCAGCACGGTGGGAAGGGCAGGGACTGACTAGGCGAATGACCTTGGGCAAGGCCTTCCTAAACTCCTACCAGCATGTAGATGCTTTAGAAATGATATCTGTTACTGTTCCCCATACGGTTAAAGAGCCTGCGGGGAAAGGGCAGAGAAGGGCAAGAAGGAGAGTGGCCAACACATCCCTAAGGTAGGGGGCCCGGAACGGAGGGCCGGAGTGCCCAAGACGACAGTAAGACTCCCCTCTCTGGGCCGTACCGTAGTAATCCCAGGGCCTCTGTCGCAGACCCAAGCGAATGGGGATGGGGGGTGGGGGAGACGGGACATCCTGAGCGGAGCAGGGACTCTCAGAGCCCCTCAGCAGCACAGGTGGGAGCTCACCCAGGGAGAACCAGGGAGTTGAAACGCGGAGTATGTAATGATGTCTGGTCTTCCCACCCGGTCTCTGGAGCGTTCCGGTTCATTGTTTACCCTACCCTCCTGATGCTCAGGATGTATTTGGGTGTAAAGAGAAATGTAGCTTCTGGCTGCCTCCATGTGAATTTTCCGAGACCAAAGGGCTTCACCCTTCATTGAGAAATACTCCAGGCTCAAGGCTTCCCCTAGAACAGGGGGTCTAGGACATGGACATAGAAACCAGGTTCAGAGGCGCCTGGCTGGCTCAGTTGGTGGAGCACGTGACTCTTGATCTCAGGGTTGTGAGTTCGAGCCCCATGTTGGGTGCAGAGACTACTTAAAAATAAAATCTAAAAAAACCCCACAACCAGGTTCATTTCTTCTTGTGAACGTTCTTTAGGGTTTATTCTTTTCTTTTCTTTTTTTTTTTTTTAAGAATGTTTACTTATTCTTGAGAGCGAGAAAGAGCGTGTGCGGGGGAGGGGCAGAAAGAAAGGGAGACACAGAATCGGGAACAGGCTCCAGCTCTGAGCCCGACGCGGGGCTGAAGCTCACGAACCATGAGATCATGACGTGAGCTGAAGAGCTGAAGTCGGTCGCTCAACCGACTGAGCCACCCAGGCGCCCCCTTTAGGCTTTATTCTTGCGCATCGGTCCCATCTGCCCCGTCCGTCAGTGCTACCAGAGCACAGGTCCCGGGCCCTCCAAGACACTCGCACCTAATCCGCACGCTTGGCGCACCAGACAGGGCACTCGGGTGCTTAATAGCTTGCTGCTTGTCTGGCTTGCCCTCATGCCCCTCAGGGAGAAACCAGCCTCCGCATCTCACCCCTGCCAGCGAGGCTGCTCCCCGGGCCACCTGAGGGCAGGTCTGTCAGAACATCCTCCTTTCTCTGTCCTCCGAGGAGAGATTAGCAGAAGACGAAGAGCAGCCAGCTCCCCAGCTGCTCTGATCAAACACCACTCCTGCCAGCTCTCCTTGCGCTGGTTCCCCCAGCGTGGGCCGGAAACAGCTGATCAAACACATCAGGACAAGGTCAGTCCGGGGACCCACGGTCCCCTCCAGGGGAGATTTCATAGACCTGCCATCAGGAGGGTCTGATAAAAAATGGGCAGGGGTGGGGGGTGGGGAAGGGGGCCCATGGGGCTGGCACAGGACCAAACAGCTTTTCATTCCATTAAAGGTTGAAACCTCTGTGCTCGGAGCAGGGTCCAGACCAAAGCCAGCACTCGCAGAGAGGCCGGGGCTGGAGCTGCCCGCGAGCCCGGGGAACGGAGGGGAAGTGAGGAACAGCCTAGCCGTGCACACACGCGTGATGGGGTGCGAGATGTCAGGCAGGAGCGAGGGGGGGGTTGGGAGCGTGGGTTATTAGATGGTCCCAGGGCGACTTAAGATCCTCCCTCACTAAACTGGGACCCCTTCAAGGGCAAGAAGTGTGCCCCATCCCTTTCGTTAAAGAGACACACACGCGGGCACAGTTCACCGGGCACGTCAGGCATCTGATGGCACAGGTCTGTTCTCCCTGGAGTTCTGGGGTCTCTCAGGTCCCGCTGTGCACTCAGTCCCTGGCCAGGTGCTGCAGAGGTTGGGTCGTACTGGGCTAAAATGGTATGTGGTTTCTGCTCCCGGGGACTGGTAGTCCTGTCGCCTAAACAAAGATTATGAGAAACCGGAACCAAAAGCAGCCATGCCGGTCCAGACCAAGACCTAAAGTACCTAAAAATGCTGTATTTCTCTCTCTAAGGACTCTCTCTCTCTCTCTGTCTCGTTGTCTTTTACATCGGAGTGGTTAATAATTTTTAGAAATATTCTCATAATAAATAATACCTGTTAAGCGCTTACCGTATGTTGCGCACGGGACAGAGAGCTTTGTGTCGTTTTACTTCCCCCGAGCCCTGACGTAGCTGCCGTTACCCCGTGTTACAGATAAGGAAACCAACGCCAGGGAAGCCACTTACTGAGTGACAGAGCTAGCGAGCCAGGATTCGAACCCAGACTCTCTGACCCCAGAGCTGGTTCTTAAACAGACGCCACATCCAAGCATTTCTTGCTTAGGGTGCCTGGCTGGCTCTGTCAGCAGAGAGGGTGACTCTTGATCCTCACGTTTGTGAATTTGAGCCCCATCCCCGGTGTAGAGATTACTTAAAAATAAAATCTTTAAAAAAAGAAGAAATCGCCAAGCATTTCTTGCTTAATACCTGGCCGGCCAGAAAATACTAGTCAGCTGTACTTCCCAGCCTACGTCTGGCGGCCTGGCCTGCCATCCCGGCCTGCCATCCCAGGACCGTTGTCAGAGGACCCAGCGGGGCTTCCCGCCTACCCGCTCCTTTCCCCTCCCCTCCATCCGTCCCGCCTGAGACGGCCAGTCAGGCCTGAAACTCTGCTTTCATCCGCTGGAAATGTGTCCAGTAGCCACAAGTCGTGTCCTTCGCCTTGGCTTTGGGACCAGGTGGTCTGTGGCCTAGCGCCCACCCCGGTTTCACCAGCCCTCAGTCAACGCTTGACACCCCAGTCCAGGCTCCCTCCAGTCCCCAGAGTGCGGAAGGACAGTCACCGAGCCCGCGCCCCGCAGGGGCAGCAGGGGCCTACACAGCCCGACGCAGGGGTGCAACGGTGCTTCCTGGACCCACGCAGCTCTGGGAAGCCTCTTGGCCTCTCTGACTTCCCCACCCCTCCCCTAACCCTGGGCTCCTAAACGAAAAATGCTTTCCAGAACAGCAGCCGCGCGATCGGAAAGTACTTAATTAGAACACTGTATGCAACGTGGTGGCCCCGAGCCACCCTTTCGGGCTGGTCACATCTAAATTCACATCCCCGCCATGCCCATTGCTAAGTGTGCGACTCTGGGGTACGTTAGCTTCTCTTTGCCTTGGTTCTCTTTTTATCTGTAAATGGAGGTAATGAAAACTCTTAACGGTAATTATGGAGATTAAACGTAATGCATGTAAGACTTTGTTCTAGGTCATTGCATGTAGAAGGTGCTCAATAAAAAAATAACACTCATGGGGCGCCCAGGTGGCTCAGTCAGTTAAACATCCATCCGACTCTTGATTTCAGCTCGGGTCGTGATCTCACGGTTCATGAGTTTGAGCCCCACATCAGGCTCTGCGCTGATGGTGCAGAGCCTACTTGGGATTCTTTCTCTCCCTCCCTCTCTCTCAAAAATAAATAAATAAACCTAAAAAAAGAATACCATTCATGCTAACGGCGCCCAGAGCTCTGAGGTGGTCGCTGCCCCAAAGCAGAGACCTCGCTGGTGCTTCCAAAGCTCAGATAAGGTGGGCTTCTGGGTGGGGGAGGAAGATGAAAAAGAGGGCGAGCTGGACAGGGTCTCTGGAAGGCAGGGCCTCCTCGGCCGCCTCTCTGCTCCCCATTTCCCTGGAGTCATGCTTGGCCGGGCCTCAGGAAACACCTGAGTGAGCGGGTGAGCGGCAAAACCAGGAGCAGAGCCGGGGTCCGGATGCCCAGGAACCGCGCTCTTGCTTCCTGCCGCCGAGCCGCCTGGAGCGAGAGCCTGCAGCCCGGGCGTGGGCCGCAGACACAGGCCGACTTCTCAGCTCTGAGCACACCCCGTGGTCCTGGCCGTGCGGCCCCGGGGCGGGGGGGGGGGGCGGGGGAGTGGCCTCTTGTTCTGGCATCAGCAGAACGGATTGTCTTGGTCCGTTTGGTGCCTCCATTTCTGTCCCGTCCTGGTGTGTTGGCTTGGAGCCGCAGCAAGGCTCCCAGCTGGTGGAGGGGACTCTCGGGCAGGCGGAGCGCAGAGAGGAGTCGAGGTGGCGGACGCCCGGCCCGGCTTGGCCTCCCCGGGTTTGTAGGGGTAACGGTCGCCCCGTAATGCCCTGGTCCTGAGTAGCATTCTGCCGTTTGCAGGCCGTCGATCCTCGCAGCAACACGGAAGCTTAAGCATCTTCATTATTACTTTTTCTGCAGCGAAGGAATTCAGACGCGGCCTCCTCTGTGGACTCCAGGGTCCTCGGCTAGTGAGAGGTGGAATTGCCGTCCCGTCGTCTGA
>PITB01011983.1:0-54749 GCA_004024585.1 Paradoxurus hermaphroditus
CATTAGGAGAACAAAGGGAGTCAATGGTCCAGGAAGTTACAGAAAGGCTCACTGGATTACCCAAATGGGGATTTCTGGTGCCTGCGTCCTGGGCTTTCGCAGGAAAGAGAGGATGAGGAAAACCAAGCAAGGAGCAGGAAGCAAAACACCTCGTTAGCATTTACCTAATGCCTAAGCTGCCTGAGTCCGCTCAAAATGGTTGGTTCTCTGTTATTTTACAGATGGTAAATCCCAAGTGTCTTTGTTGTAGTTGCTGCTGCTGCTGCTCCTGCTACAGACAGGTGCTTAATAATCCAAGAAAACTCTCATAAGTACCTTTGGTCATTTGTCACGAAGCAAGGAAAGGACTTCTTGTTCCCTTTTAAGTGGCGCATTAGCTGCGCTAGAGATCCGCTCAGGAGCTGAGCCACTGGCCGTTGCCGAATGAAAGCGTTCCAGAACCTTCGTGCAGTCTCTGGAAGAGGACCGGGAAGCCCTGGTCTCCCTGTGTTGCAGGGAGGGGAGGTGACAGATACGGAGCCAGGCTGGTGGCGGTCCGTGGTTGGCTGGGCCCACGTCCCCAGACTCCAGCTCCAGGAGGACCTGAGCGAACTTATTTTTCCGACCATGACTTGAGTGAGCCCGGTGTCCTCTTTCCCAAACTCATTTTCCCTTGAGAAGTCAGCGTCGGCCTCTAGTGCTGACGGCTTGTCACACCCCCCCGTGAAGCAGTAGGAAATATTCTACTCCTTTTTTTTTTTTTTTTTTTTTTTGAAAATCAGTCTTATGTAGCCCATTTGAACAACAGCAGAAACAGGAGGAGGTAAATTTAAAAAAAAAATTTTGTTTTTCATGGCGTAGGTCTTATCGTTCGAATGGTGATATTGCACATTCCGGGCAGAGATTAGTTCTTCAGGAGGTTTTGAGCCGCTCTCGGCTAATCACGTCTCTGCTTCATTATCAGTGAGTGTCTGCTTTTCAGCGGACTCCCTGTTCCTCCCTGCCTCCAGCCGTGACGGCAGAGCATTCCAGGGGGCAGAAAACAGATGACCGCGAACACCTGTCCTGAAATCGCGTTGACCATTTAAACGTCATCCAGGAATAGCCAGATTCCTCCTCCCCTTTCTCAGTGGCCCAGATCTAACTCCTTTGGGAGGCTGAAAAGAAGTATAGACCTTCCGGCCCCGAAAGTACAGGCACAAAGTTGCTTTTGTCTCGCATTTAAGAGAATCACTGAATCTCCCGGATGTTTCGGACTTTCAGGGGGAAAAAAAGCACTCAAATGGCAGGGCTGGACTTTTCTCTTTTTTTCTTTTTCTTTTTTTTTTTTTTGCTGTCTGGTTTTGCACCCGATGCTACTCTGAACATGCCCAAGTCCCAGCCGCGGTCCTTGTCATAAGCCACAGTAGTCTGCTCTCCCTGTGCCTGCACCCCGGGAAGCCAGTTAAGGGCCATGTGGTCACCAGGTTGTTAGGCGACTATGAGATCATTGACCTTGTAGCAGGGAACACAGAATTTGTAAAAGTTACTGCTCAGAGATGTTTGTCGTTGGGGAATTGCCGCATTTAGCCATAGAGGTGTCGAACTTCGGGAGAGATTTCTCTAGTAATAAAAGCGGGGGGTGGGAGACGGAGGTGTCTCTGCTAGTGCCCAGGAGGGTAAATCCTTTCCAGGCCAGGACCCGGAATGGCTGCTTGCTTCAGGGCCGTGGCGGTTCGGCCATTCCGTGAGTTGCAGTTGATAATACGGTGATTCAGTGTGTGTTCTCTCGCCCCAGCCATTAGGATTGGCTCAAGGCACCTTGGGTGGCGGTAGTTGGGAATTCACGCTTGCTAATGAGTAAACATGTTGGCCTCACAGCAAATAGAATGGGTGATTGGCTTCATTCGGGACAAGTCATTTACTCATCTTGCCACAGACACTTACTGAAAACCGAGGACGTGCCAGGCCAGGGCGTGGCTTAGAACAAGACAGACGGATCCCCACGGTGTTAGAGCTTACGTTCTATGAGGGTCACACGCAGTGAGCAAACAGCGAATGAAGAGGAGAATCCGTGATGACCGGTGTGAGGAGCATGGAACAGAGGTCTGTCATGGGGCACGAATGGGTTTCTGTGTCAGGAGAGTCTCTCAGGATGTCGCTTAGAGACCGAAATAAGACACGGAGCCAACCCCACAGAGACTTGGGGAAGCAGCATCCCAGCCG
Organism: Paradoxurus hermaphroditus; assembly: GCA_004024585.1. Taxonomy (NCBI): domain Eukaryota; kingdom Metazoa; phylum Chordata; class Mammalia; order Carnivora; family Viverridae; genus Paradoxurus; species Paradoxurus hermaphroditus. The sequence goes on from PITB01011983.1 coordinate 2,185, forward strand.
GCGGGAAGAGTTGGTGGTCTGGCTGCTGTCCGCAGAGTGCGGGGCACAGTCCCCTCAGGGGCAGCAGGGCGATTTGCAGGTAACGAGAGCGGCTCAGGATTCCGGGGACCAGGAGCCGTGGCTTCAGCGCGAGAAATGCATGGCTCAGTATTGTAAACTACATGACGGCCGTGGCATTTTAAAGCCACAGAATCCCATTCTTAAAAAGCCAAGTTATATATATATATACACACATATATATATATGTACACGTGTGTGTATACACACACATATATATACACATGTATGTATATATACATATGTGTATATATTTATTTAAAAATTCTTAAAAAGCCAAGTTAATATATATATATACATATATATCCACGTATATATATATATACACATGTATATACATGTATATGTATATATGTATTTAAAAGTTCTTAAAAAGCCAAGTTAAAAAAAACATATACACATGTATATGTATATGTATATATGTATTTTAAAATATACACGTATATATACTTATACTTATATAAAGTATATATACTTTTACTTATATTTATATATAAATAAAAGTAAAGAAATAAACAAAATATTTTTGGTTTGAATTTACTGTAACAGTTAAAATGAACACATTTGTTTTAAAGCCAATTAGTAGTAACAAGTGAGAAGATTTTTTTAAATGACAGAAATTTGAAATAAGTTTTATGGAGGACAGATGTCTTATTTTTTTTTTTTCTATTTTCTTTCGGGCTGTATGGAGAAAAGCCCCGATGTACAAAGGTTAGTCACCATATTGGAGGGTTTCACAGTTGACCATGCAATCTCAGACTGCGTGGTGTTTTGGGTTTTTTTGGCTCTCGATTCTATTTAAGGTAAGCATATTTTTGCTTAATATGTAAAATAATATAGGTAATCTAAAAAGATATACCATTAAATAATTGTGTGATCGTTTTTATAATTATTAAATATAAATAACATAGAAATAATTTCTGTCAATAATATAAATTTGCCTACATTTCTTTTAAATGTGTCTCCTATAAAGAGGCAACGGATGGTGTACATACGCACCACAATTCTCTCAAATAGCCTCCTTCAAGGAAGTGATTGTTCTCTTGTTATGCGACTGACTTGTACAGACAAGAATATGAGCTAGCAATGCACTTGGCACAGGATAGGCTAACTGCCAGTAGCGTCTTATATATAAGGGAGACATAAGGCTTTTTAAAAAATACCAGTATACAATTACAACCCTTCTAATAAGCGGCGTGTTTACAACATGGAATGTAAGAAACTTTAATCTGAAATCTTGATAGAAGCACGTTAATTTGAAAACATTTGTAGCTTTTAATATTAATTCTTACATGAAATATTTATAGGTTCTTATTTCATTTTATTTTCTCAATTTTTTTAAGTTGATTTATTTTGAGAGAGAGAGAGCTCAAGCAGGGGAGGGACAGAGAGAGAGAGAGAGAACCCCAAGCAGGCTCGGCACTGTCAGAGTGGAGCCTAATGCAGGGCTCGAACTCACCAACTCTGAGATTCTGACCTGAGCCCAAACCAAGCATCAGACACTTAACTGACTGAGCCACCCAGGTGCCCCAGGTTCTTATCTTAAATGTTTTTACAAATATTTAACGTATAGAGAATGCAATTTAAAAGCTAGTGATTGAAGGGTAGTAAACAGCGCTATAACCTTAAAAGCATTTATTATGCCTATATTTCGATTGAGCGACAACGTCCAGAAGCATACATTCATTAAAAAATTCGAAGACTTTGGTAAGAATATACACTTTAGAGAAAGTAAAACACACGTAACTATTTTAGTATCACTTACCCATCTAGTCGAGGCATATAAAATGAATGATTTAAATTTTTGGTATTTAAATTAAAAGATACAATTTAAGCCAGAGTTTTACATGCCCTCATTTAATTCTTTGATAAATACAACTTTTCATCACCAACGAAATAAAACATTTTCAAATCTGCCGTACATTCCTCTTTTCCAGTTTGTCACAAAGAGTTAAGGTTTCAGATGGAAAAAATGGTAGATAGTCTAGGTGTTTCTAGAATGATGGCCGTTGATTTTTATTTTTTAAATTCATTTTTTAAGTTTATTTATTCGTTTCAAGAGAGAGAGAGAAAAATCTCGATTTTCTCTCAATTTGAGAGAGAGAGATAGGGCCTGAGCTGAACTCGAGTCGGACGCTCGGCTGACTGCACCCCCCAGACGGCCCCCACGGTTGTTTTGTTTCTTAAAGCATCGGTATGTCACCGAGACCTTTGGTCACCCTGGCTGTATCCTACCCGTTCGGAACGCATTTGCTTTTCTGAAAAGAGCCGAGGACAGTAACTTGCTGAAAGCGCTTTGGTCACGTGCAACGTGAGGACCATTGTCCCCACCCACTGTCATCTTTTGGCCACGTTCACACATCTGCTGAAAATTGAAGAAATAACCAAGTTGCCACGGGCCGGAGACCGAGCCCTCTGCCTGCTTCCCAGCTGATGCAGTGTCTTTCACCGGCCGCAGAGGATCAGAGACCCCGACACCCTGCGAGCACAGGGGCGTCGGGCGGGGTCGTGAGCAAGCCTGCCTGACGCCGTGTCACTGGACAAATTGAGTGTTCTCTGCCCTGCGTTTACCGGTCTTCTGCTCTCTGCTGGAGCACCGGAGGTGTGCAGACTTCTCCGAGTAAAATCCACGTGCGCTTCTGGCTTGATAACCCAGAGAAAGGCGACCGCCCCACGTTTCTGCCCCATTTTGGCCACTGCTCCTTTGCATCCAGAGACCACGCAGTCCTAGGTCAGCCGGCTGAAGGCCACGTTGCTGCCGTTCCTCGGAGTGTTTCACTGTGGTTTCTTCGGTACGTGGAAATGAAAAGACGTCTATAGCCTCAACCACCGTGGATTTGTACGTGTGCCCTTTTGCGGAGGCATGTCTAGGGGAAAAGTGCTCTGTCTCGTTCCGGGTAAAGAATTTTCTTGAGGATCTTCAGGGGTTTTTTTCCATTAAGCCCAGCAGACATCCTCATTTATGTACAGCAGATTCTCGGTTCTTATTGTTCCTTAGGCGCCTCTTTCTTCTTCTCCCTTTTGCTGTAGGAGTCTCAGAGGGCATAGCCACACCATTCCGTCAAGTTCACTTCATCGTTCTGTCTCTGCTGGGTTCCTTGTGTTAATTTCCTTCTTGAACACGGCAGCTTATGCTTACACCGCGCAGAGATCTCGCGTTTTCTGCCTTGAGGTCTTTTATAGCTCTGTGGGAACACGTCCAACGTATGACATCATTAGAAATTCCGCATCGCGTGGGCTCAGAGACGCACCTTCTGTTCGTCATCTTGGTTTTCCGTGTCGGCATTCATGCGTGGATCTCACGTGCACAGCGGGTGCGGTGTTTCGCATCTGCTTCTACCACTTGCGACGACAAAAAACCATCTACCATTCACCAAGAACGACAACAACGAAGTTACAACCAAAGAAAAACCCGATGGTTGAATTTAGAGTGAATTTTTATCCTTTGTTCTCCCAAAACCGTGTCCACCCACTTTGAGCCAGACAGGACGTGATGCACCTTTCATTTTTTATTCTAATAAGCCATTCCCCAGTCACATCCATTCTCTTCCAAACATTTTGCCCAAAACTGCCGGCAAGTAGTGTCGTGGTTTTTCTTAATGTCCGTGTGTGGGCCTAGCCTGTTGCCGCAGGTCACGCTGTGAGAGCAGATTTCTCCGCAAGAACCTCGGTACGTTCTCCTCCTAATCTTCAGCGGTCGGCCCCAGGGAAAAGTGGAGCTTCTGGGAGTTTCCCACACAGGGTTGCTCGTAGGCGTTCGCTCACTCGGAGATGCCAGCGTCGTCGTCCTTCGTGGCGATGCTAATCCAGGCAAGCGCTTGTATTGAGCCTTGCGTTTTGCCAGAGATCATGCTAGGTGATGAAGAACGAGGAAAAGAGGGAAGTGATGATGTCAGTTGAGCAGATAGAGGATGGGAATACAGTGCGAGACGTGTTTTAAGAGGGTAACGGAGGGGCGCCCGGGCGGCTCAGTTGGTTAAGTGTCTGACTTCAGCTCGGGTCATGATCTCACAGTTTATGCGTTCGAGCCCCGCATCAGGCTCTGTGGTGACAGCGTGGAGCCTGGAGCCTGCTTCCGATTCTGTGTCTCCCTCTCTCTCTGTGCCCCTCCCCTGCTCGTGCTCTGTCTCTCAAAAATGAATAAATGTTTAAAAAAATGTAAACCAAAAAAAAAGAGGGTAACGGAGAGACCGTCGGGAGAGCCCAGTGCAAGTTAGAATTTGCTAGCAGGGAGCAAAGCAGGGGAAGGGGATTCTGGCTGCAGGAAAGAACTCTGCAGAGTTCTCCGGGCACACCGAAAAGCTTAGTTTGATGGGCCAGGAGTCCACGTGGTGGTGAAAGTTTAGGTTGGAAAAGTAGGTGGGGACTAACTCACATGACCTATGATAAGGCCGGGGTCTTAGTCTATAAGCCACAGGGAGCCATTAGAAGCCTCACTAATTAGAAAGAGCTATAGAAAGAGATCTCTTGAGTAGCGAATATTCAAAAGAACCACTTGGCCTCTCTTCACCAAGGTCTCTGCAGTTTGCCCACGCAAAACCAAGGGTAGATGTCCCCAGGACTCCTCTGTCATCCAGGGTTGTATCAGGACACACCTATTTGATCCCCTTCGCTAAAACGGGTTACATTATAGGAAGGTTTCCTTATAGCGGTTCACCCCCTTTTGAAGGAGAAGGAAAAATTGTAGGTTACTAACTGCCCGACACTTAAGCCCTAAGCAACCAAATATGCAAATTTAGAGTAATGCGCCCATGGGCTGACCTCCAGTGCTGGGGACTCATTGACCCTCCTAACGTGGGGAGTGCAGTTGCTCACACAAAACCTAATGGGTAGCTATTCATATAACACACATGTGATGCGTTCATATAACATGTATATTACGTGGTCATATAGCATATGTTATATGTTTATATGACAGATATGTTCTACGTTCCTATTACATATACGTTCCGCGTTCGCGTAACAGCTATAAATATATATGCCGGTTACAAGAATGGAAAAGACGGTAAAACCTAGATTACTGTTATGAGTTGTATCCAAAAATGGTACCTGTACTTCAACAAATCACCGTTAGGTGTACCTCAGGGTCACAAGGCCAAGAATAAATAGCCAAGTCCCATTTTCTCCTCTTCATACACTCCCTGTTGCTCTCCCTCACGTACATCCTTGGTTCCTTAAAGTCTGTCCTTGGGCCAGTGGTTCGGGATTGCTTTGGAACAAGAACTCTTGGATCGGTAGAGGCTGCCTCCAGTTGCAAATAACAGAGGCCCCCGTTCAAACCACCCTTCCCGTCATGGGAAGTCCCAGCTGGTACAGTCTGAACATCCTGCTGGAGGGCAGTCATGGCTGACGGATCCCTGGGCCAGGAATGTCGCCAGGGCCCAGGCTCCAACACTTCGTACTAAGTCTGCTCCCGCCCCTGTCGTGATCACAGGGAGGTCATCCCCCATGGAAGCTTGTCCAACCATGGGAAGGACAGTTTGCCCCTGACCAGCAGCGCACAAGTTTCTGTTTTTCTGGAAGGGACCATCCTGTGCAGATCCCCACAGTCAGGGAAGTGCCATGGTGGATGGTTTAGGTTTGGATTACCGGAATCGATCCATGTAGAAATACTCCCGTGTCGGGATAGCAGGGTGTCCTTCTGGCGAGGAGTGCTCCTCAACAAGGAAGAAATGGATGTTGGCGGACACATGACTTGCAACATACACACATATATACATGCATACGTTACAAGCCTCTGATAATCTGATGAAAGCAAGCCGTGTCTCTCCACGTGTCAATTTTGCATTCGATTTTTAGGGGATTCCTCCTAAAGACGGTCATTCTTTGTCTCAGAAAAATTACCTCACTTCCAGCCCAGAGATATATCTTTCTCGTAGATTCTAGCGTTTTCCTGTACTCTCTATCCGTTCTGGAAGCCCCCCATCGAACACCGGAGATAAATTGTGGGTTTGATTTGCTATTTCATAATTTTTATGGCTGACCCAGAGAGAGGCCAAGTAATAATATGTGAATAATTCGTTGCAACCATCCAGTTCTTTCTTTAAAAAATTCATAATCCAAAGGTTTTTTCCATTGGGAAAGAAGAAGAAAATGTGTTTTCCCTGTCCTGTGCCCCACATATTTTTATTTTCTACCACATCCTTCCTAATGCTATCCCAACATCAGCTGCGATGAATCTTTCCACAGACTGCTAGGAACCAAGAATAAGGTAACGTGGCCAGGCCTGTCGGAACAGCCTCACGCTGCGGGATCCGGGCGAGCCTCTGCAGGGAGGGCCCTTCTCCCAGCTGGAAAACATGAGCAAGCAGTGATGCGGCCCGTCATCTTATTTTGAAATTTGAAAAGAAATGGTTGGCCAGAAATACCAGGCAGGTTTAGCTTCTGCCTGGAGGAAGGCAAGGACCTGACCCCTTCAGCATCGTCTGTCCAGGCGCTTACCAGTTTTCAGTAAACCCTGCTTCAAAAGTAATGAAAGAAGACCCTGGCAAAGTCTTCGTGGTGTTGCCTCACTCCCCATATTCACCTCGAAGACACCTCTTTAAGGAAGAGACCGGAGAGGATTTGATGCCTTGCCAAGAGCATCCGTGGCCACCAGCCGAGTGGAGTTGGGGTCATATTTCCCAGTCCTCCACAACCCAGGCTGTAGGTCTGGGTCTCAGCCTGGACAGCCATCAGATGACACCAGATAACTACATGTTAGCTTCCCTTTTCTGTTTACCTTGACGATCAACACACAAATTTTTAAAAGGCAGCTGTGGTACGGTCCCCGCTCGTTCCACATAGAATTCTCCTGCAGGTGCGGCCTCCGTTGAACAATTATCGCCCACTTGTTCTCAAATGGCTGATTTGAAAACCCACCGTTTACCGTCACTTCCTGCTGAAGAGCGGGGGTTACATTATTATTTTTTTTAAATTTTATGAAGCAGACCTTTTTCAGGAGATACTTGAAGACACGTAGCCTAACTCCTGGGCCACAGGAAACAAAGTGGTAAGCATCCCTACAGGATTATGGAAAAGGAGATTCTGGTTCCCAATCCACAGCAACTGAGCTAGTCAGTGGAGACCTGACACAGCTTAGTGAGTGAGGAGGGCCCAGCTGAACCCCCTGCGCGGCCAGCCCTGGCGAACGAAGCGTGGGCATCAGCCTCAGCGGGCGATGCTGACCGCCTGTCCTGCGGTGCCCTGTGACTTAGATGCCATCTCTGCCCCGAGAGAGAAGACGCTGGGCTCCAGCACCTGCCGGCAGAGCCAGGGAAAGGCCTTGACTCAGAGATGTTGAGAACGGCAGCCACGCGCGGGGGGGAAGGGTTAGATCCCGTGCTACATCCTAGTTCCGACACGTCCATGGGAAAAGGGAAGGAAGCTCAAATGCACACAGATTACTTTCTTCGGGGGTTTCGTCGGAGTCTACCTAGGACTTAATTGATAATATTATGTCGTTCCGTGTGGGAGGAGGTAGAAGGAAAATACTTCCAAATGTTGGTCGTGGCCTGGCTGGGCTCCAGAGTGCTGACGATCGTGAGTTCATCCACCCCTTCCTAACGCCTTCCTCGCACACACCCCACCTTGCCCCAGAATGGACTTTGAGCAGCTCAAAAACATGAATCGAGTGTTACGGTGTAAAAAATAATTTGTTGAAGGCCTCTAGCTCTCTCCATGGGCTCACTCATGGTCCGAAGTCCTATAAACAAAATACCCTGGACTGAATCTGCAAATTTTCCTCTATGTGATTCTCATGAAGAGAGCCGATTGTATTCCCTGCCGATTGGGCGAGCCGATTGTATTCCCCACCGATCGGGCCGTGCGTTTTCCCAGGGAGACCGTACGATGCAGGCACCTGCATCCACTTTATCCTTTTCCTCTCTGCGAGTCTTCCATGGCCCATCAGACTCGTGTGAACTCGGGGTGGGGGGGCACACAGAGGTCAGGCTCTGCCAGGCACCTTGATCCCTCATTATCTTTCATTAGCGTTTAGGAGGTTAATCGGTAGTGAAGCGTATCTTTGGTCACTTCGACAATTGAGTCAAGGGGGCACTACGGCCAAACGGGCATCGTTTGCTTGGGTTCTCGTTTGAATTTGTGAACTCAGAGATTTATTGCCCAGATCCAGAGCCCCTGTGCCTTGGAGGGGTACCGGCAGAGGAACAAGGGCACAGGAACAGTCATTTGTATTGTAATTACTTTGATTACAATTAATAGATCTTCTAGAAAGTTTACTATTTTAAAAGAAAATAACATTCATGAGCGTTCTCCGTGGTTCCAGACTTGACCCAAATCTGCCGCAGCGCAAATAGGCAAATACGTTTCATTGTACGTATAAAGGCAAGTTCACATCCGAGGAATTTAATTCATTAAAATACTACTATTAAGTCATTACCTCCCTGTCTCCCCTTCCTATAGTAGACGCTCTGTCAAATCACATTTTCAATATTTTCGTGACAAAGCTAGCTTTACACTCAGGAAATTATGTTTCAGCCCACTAGGCTTCATTGTTCAAAAACTGTCCTTAATCGTGGTTTAAATTCTCCCCGGCTTCTCTCCAGCACCCCTTGCTGTTTCTCTGCAGTTATCATCTGTAGGCATCAAGCACTTTAAAAATAATCACTGCCTTTTTATAATTCTTTTCACCCTCCCACGTTCTTTTCTTCCCTCCTTTGCCGCTTTCACATACTTGCCCCCTGTTACAAGATAAACGGAGGCATAGTAAGAATTGCAAGAGTCCATTTGAGCAAAACTCAAATCGAATCAGCAGCGACAGACCGGAAGTGGTTAGGGGCGCTCCGCTAAGGAAGGAGCTCAGGGAGAGACTCTTAGAAAAAGCAGCCCATGGGGCGCCTGGGGGACTCAGTCGGTTGAGCGTCTGACTTGGGCTCAGGTCATGATCTCACTGTTCCCGAGTTCGAGCCCCGCGTCAGGCTCTGTGCTGACGGCTCAGAGCCTGGAGCCTGTTTCAGATTCTGTGTCTGCCTCTCTCTCTGTGCCCCTCCCCTGATCATGCTCTGTCTGTCTCTCTCTCTCTCTCAAAACGTTAAAAAAAGTTTTTTTTTAGAAAAAGCAGCCTGAATGGAGATTATTGATTAGCTATTGCTTAGCCTGATCGGGTTTGTGATTGGTCGTCCTTACGTTTCAATTTCATAACCATGAGGTATTTACAAGCTTGGAGTTGGGTTTGCCTACGTAGGCCGCCAAGGCATCCAAACCCTGTCAGTCTGAGGGCTTCCTTGTTGAGTTCATTTAACGCCCTTAAATGAAGGCCATTGTTTTCAAGCTTCACGTGAGGGTGAACTTTGGACCTGCGCCCAAGTGCACGGTTTCCGTTTGCACAAGAATAAGCAACTCTCAGCCAATCCGTGTGTCCGTCTGAGAAGCAGCAACCCTTCTTTGGCAAAATTAGAATGTACACTTGGTAGTCCTGGGGCTCTGGAAACTCTTCTTCACGAAGAGATGAAGAGATCTCAGGAGGTCACGCCGGCTCCTCCCTGCCTCCAGGACAAGGATGTACGTGCCCGCTCAGCCCCCTCCCCCGCCACAGGAGGAGGACGAAGGGCCCTGTGGCCTCGCCATTGCCTTCCTTGTCTTCGCTTTTGTACTGCGGCCCGGCCTGTGTTTATTTTTCCTCTCTTCATTTCTTCCATCCTCCCACAAACAGCCCTTAAGCATCTTCCTGGTACTCGGACCTGCTGCTGGTGCTGGGCCGATGACCGTGAACCCTCCTGGAACGTACCTTCTGGCGGGGGGAACAGACAGGCAACCCAGAGTCTGCGGGGAACAGTGAGATAGAGCGAAGGCGTGGAGATGAGGAGGAGGGGTGTACAGCCAGCTGCTCCGAAGGAGAGAGCCCCCCACGGGAGGGAGAACCCCCAGGCCGACAGCCAAGTGCAAAGACCCTGATGGGGGAGCCCAGTTAGTGTTCCCGGAATGGCGAGAAGGCTCTGGGCTGGAGCAGAGGGAGGGAGGGGAAGCCTAGCAGGGGTGGAGGGGAAGCCAGGGGTTTGCTTTTCCTGTTTGATTCTGAGCAGGGAAGCGGCGTGCAGTCCGGCCGGCAGAAAGAACTTTCCCAGAACCACACTCCGGGAGAGCCGCCCCTTCCGGACCAGCGTGGGGCTTCGTTTTTTGCCTGGTCCTTTCCCAGCCGCCCCCGTCGGGCGGCACACAGAGCCGAGACTATTCCTCGCTCAGTGCCGCCGGGGGGCTCCTCGGCCCGCCGCACGGCCTGTCGCCGAGGCCTCCGCGGGTCAGCCAGGTGCCCTGCTAATTTATCTGTTCCTCACAGCCCCGTGACTCTGCCCTGACCTTGCCACAGGCTCCCCGACTGGACGGCGGAGCGCAGCCCTGTCGGAGGCAAAGCCCGCTGCCTCGTGGCAGGTCGCGGAACGGGGTAATGGTTCCCATATGTGCCGGGGCTCGCGCGCAGATCCGACCCGGCCGGCTCCGCTAATGAGGTCAGCCGGCTCTGCCCGGGGTGCACGGCTTCTCCCGGGGGCAGGGCGGTTCCAGGAGCTGGGCGACAGCCCCCCACCCCCTTCCCAGGAGCTCGGCGACCGACGCAGCATTCCTGCCCGCCGCCGCCGAGGACCCCGAAGTAGAAGGACACGCATCGTTTTGTTCGTTGAAACCTTTGATTTGGAGGTAATTGCGGCTTCACGTGCGGTCGTGAGAAATAACCGAGATCTCGCGGAGCCTTGGCTCACTTTCCCCCGACGGTGACATCTTGCAAAAGCACGGAACCGTATCAGGGCCAGGAAACCGACATGGAGGCAGTCGGACTCCCAAGCGTGTTCAGCAGCCCCAGCATCCTCAGGCCGGCTTTTCATAGCCACACCTGCCCTCTCCTCTCCCCTTAGCTCTTGGCATCAATCTGTCTTCTAGTTCCATAATTTTGCCATTTCAAGAATGTTCTATCAGTGAATCCTACAGTGTGTAACTTTTGGTACCAAAAAAAAAATACCTTTTTTCACTTAGCGTAATTCTCTGAGGACTCATCCAGGTTCTTGCATATTATCAACGGTCTCTTCCTCTTTTCTTGCGGGGTAGTAGTTCATGGTTACGGCCGTAGGGCGCTTTGTTCAACCACTCACCTATTCAGGGTTTCCGGGATATCTGGGTTTCCAGCCTGGGGCTGTTATGAATAAAGCTCCGGAAAACATTTGTTTACAGGTTTTTATGTGAACGTAAGTCCTCACTGGTCCGGGATAAATGCCCAGGCGTGCAACAGCTGAGTTTGTAGTAGTTGAATATTTGGGTGGGTGTGTTGTTGTTGTTTTTTTTCTTTTTTAAATTAAAAAAAAAAAAAACATTTCTTGGCTTCCATTCTGTGGGTAGGCAGTTTGGGCTACACGTTAGTTCAGGTTTGTCAGATTTGTTTTTTTTTTACATATACTTCAAAGGCATAAACTTTACCTTCTTAAAGGATAGAATTCAGGGGTTTTTAGAATTTCACAACGTTGCGATGTGTTTGGATTTTTAAGGCGATGCCAAACTGCTTTTCAGAGTGGCGCTCCCGTTTTACGTTTCCACGAGCCATGTCTGAGTGATTCCGTTTTTCCACATCTGTGCCAGCGTTTGCCGTCACCGTTTTTTTTATGGTAGCCATTGTGGTCAGCGTGTCACAATAGCTCGTTGTGGCTTCCAATTTCCCTAATCGCTAGTGATGCTGACTCTTTCCACGTGCTCATTCGCCATCTCTATGTCTCTTCAGGTCCTTTGCCCGTTTTCCAATTGGATTCTTTAGGGCTTTCGTCTGTGGAGTTTCAGTAGTTCTTTATATATTCTAGACAGTCGTCCTTTCTCAGATATGTGGTTGACAAATATTTTCTCCCTTTCAGCCTCTGGAAGGGAACCTCTCTCAGAAAATGAAAAAAAAAAAAAGGTTTGTCATTTTAATGAAACCCAAATTATTTTTTCTTTATGGATTTTGCTTTTGGTGTCAAGTCCAAGCATAGTCCTGGATCCCTCTTGGCATAGTCCTGGATCCCAAATATACTGTCGTATTTTTTTCCCTACAAGTTGTATGGTTTTATATTTTACTCTTAAGTCCGTAAATCATGTTGAGTTAATTTTCTCATAAGGAGACTTCTACAGAGAAGTTGTTTTTTCTCTCCTCTACAGAGAGTTTGTTTTTTCTTTACGCATAATTTTTCCTGCATCATTTGTTGAAAAGAGTATCTTTCTTTCATTGAATTGCTTTTACACCTTTGTCAAAAATTAGGTAGGTGTATTTTCGTGGTCTTTTTCCTGGGTTCTCTATTCTATCTGTTCTATTAATCAGTGTGGTATCCCTCAACCAATGCCATGCTGTCTTAATTACTATATCCTAGGTCTTGAAATTGAATAGACTTATCCCTTCTATTTTATTCAAAAAATTTTTAGCTACTCTAAGTCCTTTGCTTTTCTGTGTATTTTTTAGAGTAATCTTGTCTATACTACAAAAAAATCTTGGTGGGATTTTGACAGGAATCGCATTAAACCTATAGATCAATTTGGGAAGACTTAATACTAAAGCTATATATCATTGGGAAAGAATTAATATTTTTATTTTTATTTTTATTTTTATTAATATTTACGCTGAGTTTTCCAATCCATGAAAATGGCATCTCTTGCCAATTATTTAGATCTTTGTTTTGTCAACATTGTGTAATTTTTAGTATATAAATCCCATATATATTTTGCTAGATTTACACCCAAGTGTTCCATTTTGTTTTGAGCAATAATAAATTGCATCGTATTTTTAATTTCAGGATTCACATGTCTATCTATTGCTAGTATATAGAAATACAGTTGATTTCCACGTCTTGGTCTTACAGCATGCAGCCTTGCTGCACTCTCTACTTCTGGGAGTTTGATATATGTCTGTGTGTTTATATTTTCTTATTTCTATTTCTGTTTCTTGGGATTTTCTAGCCCATCACATCATCTGCAAATTGGAACATTTTTATTACTTCCTTTCTGATCCATATTTCTTTTATTTCCTTTTCTTGCCATATCGCACTGGCTATAACTGTCAGCACGATTTGAATAAGAGAGAAAGGATGACGTTACCTCGCTTCCTATCTTAGGGGGAAAGTCTTTCATCGTAAAGTATAGTGTCAGCTGTGGAGTTTTCAAAGATGCTCTTTGTCAAGTTGAGGAAGACCCCCTTTGTTCCTAATTTCCTAAGAGGTTTTTTTTGTTTTGTTTTTTAAATCATGAGTGGGTGTTGAATCTTGTAAAATATTTTATCTGTGACAACTGATATGATCATGTGGTTTTTTTTTCCTCTTTAGCTATTAATGTGGCAGATTGCATTGATCGATTTTTGTATATTGAACCAGTGTTGTGTCCTGGAATAAAGCCCACTTGTTCATGTTGTGTTATTCTTATTATATATTGCTGAACTGAATTTACTAACATTTTGTTTAGAAATTTTTCTCGTTCATGAGAAATATTGAATCGTGTTTTTATTTTTACTTTGTTATGTCTTTAAATGGTTTTGATATCAGGATAATAAGTAAATTGGAAAGAGTCCCTTCCTCTTTGATTTTCTGGGAAAGATTGTGTAGAATTTTATTGGTAATTTTTTTAAAGCTTATTTTTATTTATTTTGAGAGAGAGAGAGTGAGAGAGAGAGAGAGCGGGAGAGGAGCAGAGAGAGAGGGAGACAGAATCCCAAGCAGGCTCCACGCTATCAGCACAGAGCCTGATGCAGAGCTCGAACTCACAAACTGTGAGATCGTGACCTGAGCCAAAGTCAAGAATTGGCCACTTCATCGACCAAGCCACCCAGGTGCCCCAAAGATTGTGTAGAATTGATGTTAAGTCTTCTTTAAATATATCTGGTAGAATTCTCCAGTGAGGGTAGAATTGAGTAGAATTCTCCATTTTACCTTATGTTTTCTGTTCTGGTTTTCATTTCTCTGTTTTGTTTTTATTCCTTCTTGTGGATTATGTGAACATTTTTTAGAATTCCATTTTGGGGATGCCCGGGTGGCTCAGTTGGTTGGCTCAGGTCATGATCTCACAGTTTATGGATTCGAGCCCCACATCGGGCTCTGTGCTGACAGCTCAGAGCCTGACCCCTCCCCGCCCCCTGCTTTCTTTCTCTCTCAAAAAAAATAAACATTAAAAAATAAATAAAATTCTATTTTGATTTATCTATCATATTTTTGAATACATCTCAAAGTATAGATTTTATTTTCACTAGTTGTTCTGAGTGTTTTATATATATGTATATATACATATATATATAATTTATGATATACTTTTCTTAAAAATTTTCTCTCTATACATTTAGAACCACATCAGACAGTGTATAATTTTTGCTTTAACTTAGTCATACACAATTTGGGGAATTCAAGAAGAAAGGAAAAGCCTATTTTATTTACTCATATTTTTGCTTACCATCTTTCTTTTTCCCTGATGCCCCAAAATTTCTTCTTTCATCATTTGCTTTTCATTTCTGAAACTTCCATTAGCTCTTCTTGTAGGGTAGCTCGGATGGTGGCAGATTCTCTTGGTTCCTTTCATTTGAGAATGTCTTGATTACTTCATTCCCGAATGATATTTTCACAGAGTAGACAGTTCTTTCCTTTCAGCATTGGAAAATATTACGCCACTGCTGGCCTCAGTAGTTCCTGATTAGAAGTCCACAGTCATTCCAGTTGGTTTTCCCCTACAGGTAAAGTATCATTTGGGGCACCTGGGTGGTTCAGTCGGTTAAGCGTCTGACTTTAGCTCAGGTCATGATCTTACAATCTCATGGTTCATGAGATCAAGCCCCATGTCAGGCTCTTTGCTGACAGCTCAGAGCCTGGAGCCTGTTTCAGATTCCGTGTCTCCCTCTCTTTCTGTCCCTCCCCTGCTCACACTGTCTGTCTCTCTTTCTCTCTCTCTCTCTCTCTCAAAAATAAATAAAACATAAAAAAATTTTTTTTAAGTATCGTTTATCTTTGGCTGCTTTTGAGATCTTTGTCTTCAGTTCGAAGAAGTTTAATTATAATCTATCATGGGCTGGTTTTTTTTGTTTTGTTTTGTTTTTGATTTATCATATTTAGAATTTGTGCAGCTTCTTGAATCTGTAGGTTTATGTCTCTCACAAAATTTGGGAAGTTTTCAGCCTTTATTTCTTTCAGTGCTTTTTCAACCCCACTCTCTTTCTCCTTTCCTTCTAGGACTCTGAAGATGTGCAAGTTATATCTTCTTTTATTCCCACAGGTCCCTGAGACTCTGTTAGTTTTTTTCTCAGTCTATTTGCCTCTGATATTCAGACTCCACCACTGCTTCTGTTCCATCTTCCTGTTTACAAACTGTCTCTTCTGTCCCTTCCATCTTGCTCTTGAGCCCATCCACTAAGTTTTTGTTTGTTGTTGTATTTTTTAGTTCTAACATTTATAACCGGTTCTCTTTTATATCTTCTATTTCTTTTTTGAGGCTTCCTTCTTTTATTTTTCATTTATTTTAAGCTTATTCCTAACTGCATGTCGAAGCATTTGTATCCTGGCTGCTTTAATATCTTTGTCAGATGATCCCACCATCTTCGTCTTCTTGGTGTTGGCATCAGTTGATTCTTTTACATTCATTTTGACCTCTTTCTGGTTCTTGGTATGGCAAGTCACTTTCAAATGAAACGTAGACATCTTAGGTGCTATCTGACGCTGGATCCTGCCAGGGAGAAGTACTCCAGATCCCCTACTTGACCTCTGTTGCAGCCCGCTGGGTGGGGATGGGAGTTCCTGTGGTCCACATGACCTCCACTGACACTGCAGGGGGTAGGTGAGAGTGGGGAGGAGACACGGGTATGTCCTTGTTACTGCTGGGCAGTGACGAACGTCCAGATTCTCTATTAGGCCTCTTCAGACACAACCCCAGTGAGGAGGAGACAAATGCCTCCTTTCACTAGGGAGGGGATAGAAGTTCATTCTTCTCATGTTGTCTCTGTGGACACCACAGGGGACCAAAGACATTATCAGCCGACAAGGATGAAAGTCCTTGCTCCCTCCTTCATCTCCTCTGTTGCCACCTCGTAGGGCACACTGTTGCAGCCTCCTAGGAGTGGAAATCTAGGCTCCCCACTTGGTCTTTGCTGGCATGGGTGGGAGTGAAGCCACAATTTTTTTTTTCTGGGGTGTTGGGCTGGAGTAGCGTGATTATGGTCTGCAAGTTGTTTTGTCTTGCTAGGCTGCCCCTTTCCTGCTCCATTGGCTGGAGAAAACAGGCTTTTTTTTTTTTCTGGCTTTTTTGCCTGCACCCACGGGCATTTCTGGGTTGCCACGGTTTTAAGCTCCAAATCTGGAATCTGGGAGGCCAGAAGAAAACTGAGCTTTCTCATCCCCTGAGGTTCCTAGCTGGTCTTCCTTCCAGTTTCATCCAAGTTGCCGTTTCAGGTGAAAGGACAATGGGGTTGCCAGTTCCCGGTTTCTGTCTCTTCTTGAACTTTCCTTCCCACTTCACTGGTTTATTTAAGTTACCACTCCAGTTAGCAGACACAGTACAGAAGGATCACACGTCATCTGGTTTTGCTTTCAGATCTTTTCAGTGTCCCCTGCCCCTTTCGTTGAAGACTTCCCGGGCAGTTTTGTCCATCAGCACAGTTGGCTTACGTGCATCACCTGTGTTCTGACCCAGGTGGTTGTTGACAGATTCCATCTATCCTGAGGCTGCAAATCTGCTGTTTACGCTTGCAGACTCATTGCTTAATTTAGTGCTACGCCTCCTTGGAGGACAAACTTTTCTTTTTGCTAGGAAATCACCCAACCCATCCACACTGTCGAAGAATGACATTTCGTCCAATACCCAGAACAGTCCCCTTACCCCCACTTTCCAAAACTTTGTCTGGACGGAAGAAAATAAGCGACTTGCTAGTATAAGCCTTTCTTCCCTCCAGTCCCTAGTGGTGATGGTCAGAGGAGACTTGAGACCAGAGAGGACAGGGCAGATCTGTCCTCTTATTTGTTTAATGGAATTTGTACCAAGTTAGTTAACCTCGTGTCCTGTCCTGTCCTCAGCCAGCCTGTCTTTCAACTCTTCCATGTAACCTGAATTCTTGACAAAATACAACATCCTATGTCTGTCAGGGACCCGCAGTTGTTTTGTTAAGTTTTGTTTCTTGCGGCCTCATCTAGAATTTGGAGGGGGCTTTCCTCCTCCGGAAGAGAATGGGGATTCTATCGTTTGTAAAGAATAATACAGAGGCGTCCATCGCGGTTATTATTGGAAAGCCCACTGGCATCCTAGCCCAGTGCTGAGCGTTATGGACAGATGCAGGGATAAACAATAGTGACAAATAAGACAGTGAGAATAGGACAGGCCAAGTCAGGAAATACAGAGGACAAATGGAACTTTATGTATGCAACCATGTCCTCTGTTCTCAGCCCAGGGTCGTACTGTGAAAAATGCAGGGACAATATAGGACTTGGTCCCTGAGAGAACAGACCCTCTGGTTGAACACTCAGAAGCCATGGTGGTTTCTAGGAATCACCCCTTAGGGTGCTTTCTCACCTTGCCTGTTCTCTCTGGGTCTCTGCAGGCTGAAGAATCCAAACTGGTATCTCTGGCTTGGATCTTTCTAGACCCCAGTATCTCATGGCCTCCTAAATGCTTCCAAAGCAACTCAAAGCCTCACATCCGAAAGTGGACTCCCTGTCTTTCCCACTCAACCCATTCTTCTCCTACCTTTCCAACCGGATGATCAATAAGGAGTTAGCCATTGTTCAGGATGTAGTTTCCTGAACTTTCTCCGAGTTATCACTCCTCAGTTTTAACACCGGAGGCCTGTGTAATCTCCATTAAGGCACTCATCACGTTCGCCATGATACTGTCTACACGGAGAGATCACCTCAGAGACCCTGAGCTTCATAAGGGCAGGGACAGTGACATAGGCGGCTTCGTTTCCAGCACTGGAGCTCACACACAACAGGTGTTGAATGAAAAGAAGTCGGGTTTCGAAAGTGGGAAGTGCATGGACTGGCGGAAAGGAAAAAGGAGAATAATTTACTGCCATTCACAAAGGGCTCCTTGCCCCAGCGTCGTAATTCCTATCTCGCTGGAATCTCAGGCTAGAAAACCTGTTTTGTTTTTATTCTTGTTATGTTCCCTCATTACATTAGTCTGTTTAACTAAGGCCGAGGTTTTGATCCTACAAAGGCCTAAGTAGGTCTGGAATGCACTTGAGCCTAAAAGGTTCTCAGCTTCTGATGTTCAGATTATAAGGCATAAAATAAGTTACCAATTGAGGCTATGAAATCTCATTCCGTAGGGCTCCTTGAAAATAGGTTAGAATTTCAGTCGTCTGATAGATTGGTAGATGTTTAGCCTTACCTGAAGGAAAAGGAACCTTGGCCCAGCCGTTTTCTTGAGGGGCCTGTCAGATTTCTGTTTTGAGTGTGGTCCAGCAGTAATGTAAAAATAAGTTTCTAAAAATACGTATTTGTTTTTGGCTTTGTATGTCGGCTGTGATTCCTAGCAGCTGTAACCACTGACAAGATCTAAAAACAGATTCGCAATTATTTGCTAAATCCTCTTTGTTTCTGCTCTTTGGCAGTCGCGCATGTGCGATTTTTGCAGGAGTCGCCTCCTGACAGAAATGCGGACGTAAGGGTTTGTTACTCCTCAACGTAACTAGCTCAGCTCCCCGCTCCCTCTGAAACTGCTCAGTTTTCGAGACAGGAGCACGCCTCCCCCTCTAAGATATGTCAGCGTCTAAGCAGAGCCTGCTTCTACAGGGTTGTGTGAGATTGGGTTTCACCATCATTACTGGGGAGGCACCAAGAACGCACGCTGGTTCCGCTGGTAAATTTATGTTTACGTGTACCTTTCATATCGGTAAGTCTCGGTGAGCACGCGTGCTTCAGTGAGGACAGGACACGACCAGAGAACGCACATCAACTCCAGTATCCTCCATTGCGGGCGAAGTAAAATGTGAAGGTTGCATCGTTACCAGCAGTTGGGGCGACGGGAGGGAATTTCCTCTCCTTTTTAACTGAATTTTTTTTTTTTAATTGCGATAAAATTTCATAGAGTGTGAAATTTACCATCTCAAAGTGTACGATTCAGTGGCATTTTGTATGCCTACGATGTTGTACAACCATCGCCTCTGTCTACTTCCGGAATATTTGCACCTCCCCAAAGGAAACCTTATATGGTTTAAGCAGTCATCCCCCGTTTCCCTCCTCCACCTACCCACCTGATAGTCTCCAGGCAACCACTACCGTTCTGTTTATATGTTGGTCTCTTCTGGAAGTTGCATATAATCATGCAACACATGGCCTTTTGGGTTTGGCTTCTTTCAATGACTGTAATGTCTTCAAGGCTTATCCATGTGATAGCATGTCTCAACACTGGATTCCTCTTCGTGGCCAAGTAATATTCCACCGTATGGACTATACAACGTTTTGTTTCCGTTCATCAGGGGATAGACATCTGGATTGTTTCCATCTTTTGGTGTACAAGTGTCTGTTTAAGAACATTTTCATTGTTTTTGAAAGTATATGTTAGAGTGAAATGGGTGTGCGATGCAGTCTTCTATGTGGAACTCACCAAAGAACAGTGGACGCACCATTTTATAATCTCACCAGTAACGTGCTAGGGTTCCACCTTCTCCACATCCTTTCCAAAACATGTTATTTCCTGGGTTTTTGTTCGTTTGTTCGTTTCATAATTACAGTCATCCTAGCACTTAGATATTGAGTGCTGTCTCTTTGTGGTTTTGATTTGTATTTCCCTAATGATTCATGATGTTAAGTATCTTTCAGATGCTTGTTGGCCATTATATGTAGTCTTTGGATAAATGTCTTTTTTAGTCCTTTGTCCATTTGTTAACTGGGTTGTTTGTCTTTTTTGTTGTTGAGTTTGGGGACTATTGATATAATCTGGATACTAGACCCTCATGAGATACGTGATTCGGAAATACTTGCTCTCATTTTGTGGTTGCCCTTTTACTTTCTTGATAATGTCCTTCAATGAACAAAAAAATTTTAATTCTAATGAAGTTCAATTTATTTTTTCCTTTTGTTGCCTGTGCTTTGGGTTCATGTCTATGAAACGTTATTGCCAAATCCAAGGGCGTAAAGATTTATTCTTTTGTTTTCTTTTAAGATATGTATAGATTTAACTCTTATATTTAAGTCTTTGATCCATTTTTAGTTCATTTTTGCATATGATTGCAGGTAAGGGCCCAACTTTATTCTTCTAATGTCGAAATTCACTTATTCCAATACCATTTGCTGAACAAATTATTCTCTCCTCATTAAATGGTTTTGGTAACGTCGCCAAAAATTTAGGTTCTTAATTACATAACATTGATTTATATGTTTGTCTTGATGCCCTTGCCACACTGTTTTTATTACCATAGCTTTATGTTAAGTTTTGAAATCAGGAAGTGTGAGTCCTGTAATTTTGTTTTTCAAGATTATTTTCACAATTTTGGGGTCCCTCGCAATTCCCTATGAATCTTAGGACAAATTTTTCCATTTCTGCAAAAAGACTTTTGGAATTTTGCCTGTTTTGATTAGAGCTTCCAAGAAATTCATCCAATAGAAATGGTGAATTCAGGCTTTCTTTGTCTTGTTTCTGATCATAGAGAACTAGCTTTCAGTCCTTCATGGTTGAATACGATGTTAGCTGTGGGCATTTCATAAATGAAAAGGAACTTAGGTGTGGTGTTGAGGAATTTCCCTTCTAATCTTAGTTGCTGAGTATTTTTATTATGAAATGGTGTTGGTTTTGTCAGATGCTTTGTCTGCATCAGTCGAGATGATCATGTGATGTTTTTCCTTCATTCTATTAATCTATATAAGATTGATTTTCATATGTTGAACCACCCTTGCATTCCTGGGATAAATCCCATTTGATCATGGTGTATAATCCTTTTATTATACTACTGAATTCAGTTTGCCACTGTTTTCTTGAAGATTCTCTCTCCTTTTTTAAATCAAAATCTCATAGGTATAAATTTCTTTCCTAGTGCTAATTTATACTCTTTTTTTCTTTCCTTCCCATTATTCAAAATTAACCAAATATTTGGTTGTTTCCTTTTTTCCAACGTCTTTGTGAGTAGATAGCTTCCCAAATACGTGTAGATGATAGAATACTGTAAGGGGAAATGTTATTATCATCCCTTTCTGTCTTGAGTTTTTTCAACATTATCGTTCATGAGAAGTTTTAATAATGTTCATAATGCTTTTTTTCTTCTGCCGAGAAGAAAATGGGAAATTGGGAAAATAACATTACTTGACATTTCAGCATTGGCGCCCAGAGAGAAGCCGGTGGGTCAGACATCTCCCCTCGAGTGTTTTATGAGCTCCTGGACCCTTTTCATCACCCACACCTTTGTCAAATCTGCCACTTTAAGAGTCTCCAGAAAAGGTTGTTTCTAAGGATAGCAAAACTTGAGAAAGAACAGTTCTGTGATCATGTTTTGTAGCCATAATGTTTTCCAGTAATCGGGTCAGGGGAATATAAATTACTCACAGAAACCAGATAAACTCAAAATGGTAGACTGAGCCGACTCAGGACTTTCCGGAGGCGTAGAAACGCTCGGTGAAATATGAACAAAGAAAGGCTTTTAATACATAATCAATTTCAAAAGGAACACAGAGACCTAGGTGCCAAAAGTGGAGAGACACAAAAGCCAGTAGGCCAAGAGGGAGATAGAGCTGAAGAAGAGATATCAGACCGCATAAGGCTCAGGGACTGGAGGTTCAGAGATTAATGTAGGCGGAGGAGATAAAACCTCCGTCCCATGTGAGACAGAACTCTGTGCATAAAGCTACCAATTCCGTAGGGCTGCTACTTTAATGACACAGAAACTAGAAACATTTTCCTCGCTAGACTGACAAAGCAGCTGTGGGGAGGAAAAAATTAGCCCTGAGAGACTGGAAGCCCATGCTTATGGATGAGGTCCAATTTTAGACTATCCCCAATGCTATAGGAGCTCAGCTAAGATAATATAAAAATTGATGTAACCCACAGAGTTCTGGCAGAGGCAGAAGAAAGTCATGCTGAAGAATGCTTTCATAACTAGAGCACACACAGTAAACGAACCACAGTGAAGGAGGGTCATGGGATACTGCAGACACGTCTTGGCCCTCCACACCCCCCAGGAACGGGGGAGGCGAGGAACGTGTGAAAGACCCTCTGAAACACAGGAGAAAGAAGATATGGAAGGAGTCAACAGGTGCATCTGGAAGATAAACTCTTGTAGACATGAGAAGGGTTCTAATTTAAATTAACTGACCATGCGGGTCGGTTTGGTAATAGTTTAAGTAAAACCAAAGGAAGAAAGGCAATGGAAACTGTCGAGGAGCTGTAGGAATGGGGAAGATAGGATTATATATACACGAAACTCCTGGAGAAGAAAAAACCAAGACTTGGGGACGGGCAGTATTCAGAGTGATTTCCGTACATGGAGGTAAACTTGCGAGTTACAGTGACTTTTCAGGTCTGAGCAGCTGAGCAGGATCTAAAAACAAATCTGGGTGGCTCAGTTGGTTAAGCATCCGACCCTCGACTTCGGCTCAGGTCATGATCTCACGGTTGGTGAGTTTGAGCCCTGCATTGAGCTCTGCCCTGTTGGTGTGGAGCCTACTTGGGATTCTCTCTCTCCCTCTGTGCCCCTCCCCCACTTATATGTTCTCTTGGGCTCTCTCTCAAAATAAATACTTTAAATCTTTTTTTTTAATGTTTATTTATTTTTGAGACAGAGAGAGACAGCACGAGTGGGGCAGGGGCAGAGAGGGAGACACAGAATCTGAAGCAGGCTTCAGGCTCTGAGCTGTCAGCACAGAGCCCGACACGGGGCTCGAACTCACAGACCGCGAGATCATGACCTGAGCCGAAGTCGGACGCTCAACCGACTGAGCCACCCAGGCGCCCCACAAAATAAATACTTTAAAAAAACGCAAATCTACATCTAGTCATACTAAGTGCCGTAACAAAACTGCCGAACACCAAGAACAGAGTAATTACCGCAGTATCTAGAAGGAAAAAGATGATCTGCAAAGAACTAGTCCTCTAAATGAGTAGATAATTAAAAAGAATATAAGAAAGGAGAGAGCGAGCAAAGAAAAATGTGATACATGAGAACCAGAAAAGAAATAAGGCACTACTTAGACATGTTTTAAAACATGATTAAGTCTTATTAGTTGTGTCGAATATATATGTAAGACAAAAGTAGGAAATAGAGTTGGGAGATGATTTCTGGTTTATTATAATAGAGGAAGCAGAATGGGATCTGGGAGGATCTTCATATTTGAAATTTTATTGTTTGTTCAGATTTGAAATCCGGGTGCCTGGTTGGCTCAGTTGGAGGAGCATGTGACTCTTGGGTCTCAGGGTCGGGAGTTCGAGCCCCACGTTGGGTGTAAAGATTACTAAAAAAATAAATAAAACTTTACAAAAAGTTTTGAAGTCGTCCTCACAGCCAGGACAGGACTTGGTGCAAGGGAGCAAACGAAGTACCGCGTCTGAGTGTGTGAGAGTCCGAAGTCAAGCTAACAGATAGCCATATGCCTTGCTTAGTATACCTTCATGAAGACTGTGGTGCTTTGCGAGTCCCAGGTTCTTGGGAGTTTTGGAGCCAGAAAGTAGTGCCGTGGGAAAGAGTTTGCTGCCGTGGGCCCCCGCGCCCCCTCTCTTCCAACCCCAGCTCGGTCCTGCGCTGTCAGGGGGTTGACACGCACGTGTTTGGACGTCACCATCCACACGCATCCTATGCAGAAACCCAGCCATTGGCCACCCGCAGACCTAGGAGTGTGTATGCTGGCTCTCGGGTCTGCTTTTAGGAGGACGGGTTGGCCTTGGATGCCAGCTTGGAGAGGTGTCCTCGACCGGAACTTCTGGCGTCCCGCATACCTGGGGTGGGGGACAGGCACCGGCTCTGGGTGGACATGTCCCCCTGGCCCTATTAACCCTTTACCACATGGGAGGAAGGGCTGCAGCGCGGAGTGGGTCCCTCTAACACAAGGGGTCAAGCGGTCAGGTGATGGAGCTACCATTTTCTTAAGCTGAGCAGGTTGGTGGACATTCACTGTACCGGTAGTTCCTCTGTGTTTGGAGTGTTTCGTCATAAAGAGAGAAAAGTATGCACCGTTTCACAAGGGAAATGGGGACATCTGTCTCGCCCAGAGGCAGGGGCAGGAACACTGCCAGCGGAGCGTCGTGAGACCTCTGTATTGAGGACAGCTGAGTCTGTTTCCTCATCTGCCCAGCGAGAGCCCAGGATGTGCGCCTTCCCGCTCGTGTGGTCCCGTGAAGTTCTCGTTCGCCCCGTCACTCGGCCGCGCCTTCCGTGGAGGAATGCTGGCCAGTGCTGGCTCAGACAGGGAGGACGGCCCTTCCTCTCCTTGCCCGCGTCCTAAAAGCGGCCAGCACGGGGAGCCCCGCAGGCTCACAGACTCCCCCTCGTGCAGCTGCTCCTCCCTGCCTTGTCCGGGGCTGTCGCTCAGCAGAGCCCAGTGAGATTAATTTGGCCCTTGGAAGAAAAAGGCATGAGGGCGCCTGGGTGGCTCAGTCGGTTGGGCGTCCAACTTCGGCTCGGGTCACGATCTCCCGGTTCGTGGGTTCGAGCCCCACGTCGGGCTCTGTGCTGACAACTCAGAGCCTGGGGCCCACTCTGTGTCTCCCTCTCTCTCTGCCTCTCCCCTGCTCGTGCTTCATCTGTCAACAATGAATAAACATTTTTAAAAATTTTTAAAAATAAAAAGACATGAGAGAGAAGGGAAAGCCAGTGCGAAAGGGATAGAAGTGTTTTTCCTCATCAGCCACCATACATTTGGCCAAGCTTAGCTGGCCGAGGCTCACCTCTAATTGGTGATGAATTAAACACTGTCCTTTCGACCAACACAATCAGAAAATGTTCTCTTCTGGAAATCAAGTGCAAAATGATCTTCAGCTCAGAGAACTACTGAGAATACCTTGGGCCCCACCCACTCCTCCTTCAGGGCCCTTGAGTTGCCGTGAAGAGGACTCCAGTCAGGAGACCATCGTCTTCAGCTCGAGGCTCATAGACAGGGGGTGGGGGGACGTGCTCGGGCGGCAGGCGACCGCAGCTCCTTAGACAGACTTCAGGGCCCTCACGTTCCCGTAGCAGATTGGGGGTGTATTCGTTTACCAGGGCTGCCATCACAAAGTACCACAGAGCGGGCGACTTGGCGGAAATTTGTTTCCTCACTTCTGGAGGCCGGAAGTCCAAGATCAAGGCATTCGGCCATGTTGGTTCCTTCTGAGGCCCCTCCCCTTGGCTGGCAGATGGATGGTCTTCCTTCTGTGTATGTCCCTGTCCTAATCTCTCCTTAAGAGAACACCAGTCATATTGGGTTAAGACCCACCCTAATGACCACATTTAGCATAATCACCTCTTTAAAGACCCCATCTCCAAATACAGTCCCATTCCGAAGTTACTGGGGGTCAGGACTTTAACAGATGAACTTAGGGGGAATATAATTCAGGCCCTATCAGAGGGCATTGGCAGACTCCCACCCACCAGGAACCTTCTGGGGCAAGCAGAGTGACCTCGTCATGGTAAGAAATAAGAAATCAAAGCCCTTTGGCCTACCTGGGCAATTTTAGCGTTTTTATTTTTTTTATTTTTGAGAGATATGGAGACAGAGAGTAAGCAAGGGAAGGGCAGAGAGAGAGGGAGATACAGAATCCGAAGCAGGCTCCAGGCTCTGAGCTGTCAGCACAGAGCCCGACACGGGGCTTGAACTCCCAGACCGTGAGATCATGACCTGAGCTGAAGTCGGCCACCCAACCGACTGAGCCACCCAGGCGCCCCTACCTGGGCAATTTTAAAGCACCCCCTTTTGCTTTATCGGAATAAACAACAGCCGTCCCAGAAGACAGCTCCGTATTTCCTTACCGCGGCAGCAGCCTCGGAGGGAACCCTTTCCGGAAAAGCGAGAAGAGCTCCCTCTCCTTCTGTTTTTCCAAGGAAATTCGCCTCGATTTTCCCTGGGTTTCAAACTAACAGGTTGTGCAGAAAGAAATCAGTCTCGCGGGGGGGCGGGGGGGCTGAGGCACCTCGGGGAGGCTCTCGCCCTGGTCCGTTTTGTTGGCTCAGGGAGAGGCGACTGCAGGTGGGCCCGAGGCTTTCAAGACCTGTCCCGTAGAAGCAGATCCCTGCTCGCAGAGCTCTGGGACGCCGCGGTGTGCCCGGTATGAAAGGGCTCTTGTGGCGCACTCCAGTTAAGAGGAAGGCAGCGTTCAGAGGCGTTAGGACAGGACAGACTGGAAACAGAGCGCCTTTTAGAAGAGAGAGCAGGGCCCTCGAGGTGTCGAGATAGCATCTCCGGTAAATAATAGAGCTGCTTGCCAAACTGGACATTTTTCTCGGCGTGAGGAAGCCTTCCCCCCCCCCCAACCTGCCCCGTCTATTTTCTTTTGAGACTAAAGTCACCGGGCGAGGCCCTTTGAGAGGCATCCCCGTGAACCGGGACTGACCGCGTTTGATCTGCCCGCAGGGTGAATGAACGTGACCGCCTCCTGAAGAAGCTCAGCAGGAAGACGCCCCCCACTCTCTTCCGAGGAGGCTCCCTCCAGCAGTGTGTCCCCCGTAAGTAGCCCTCCCCCCATTCCGGCCAGCCAGACCCCGGTGACGCGGGGGAGGCGGAGGCTCCGCTGAAACGTGCCGGGGCTAATAGGGACGGAGACGCTTGCCCAGCCGGAGCCGCACGTTTGGACGAGGAATTTGTGCATTTGGCCCCGGGCACGTAAGCCCGAGTCTCGGTAATGCCCTGGGACCCCAGTCAAATACCTGAATGACAAAATCCTGAAACTTAAAATCCTGATGCGGTCGAGACCTTTCTGTCAGCTTCCCAACAGGATTTTGTTCTAAGGCTCAAGCGATCTTATTTTCCAGTTATTTCCCCCCAAGACAGCGATGTGTGCTGTTCTCTTTAAATATGAGCGCGTTAATTAAAGCAAGGACAACCGCTGGGAAGAAAACCTCTGTGCTCTTCCCAGGAAGGCTGCGCCCCCATCTAGCACCGGGGCCCCCGCTTGATACCGGAGGCCAGGCTCGATTTCTGCTGAAGGGACCCGACCCAAGCAGGGGGCAGGGGGGGCGCGCCGGACCCCGGAGGAAGGGCGGGGGCCGTGGGCCCGCTTCAGCCATCCAGCCACTCGGCTCCCCGCCGAAGGGCACAGGTTTCCTTGGGCGGGAGGGAGGGTCACCTGCCTTCCCCAAGGCCACGCCCGTTGGCACCTGTCGTCCATCACCTGCTTCTGCCCCTCTGAACCCTGCCTCTCTTTCCAGCACCCCCCTCTTGCACGTGCACATACCATCTCTTCAGCTGGCGCCGCCTCTTGCTTCCCTTTCTCTCCCCGAGGCGTCGAGAAGGAAACAGGAATGGTTTCGGAGAAGTGAAGAATCGTTGTGTCCATAGGAACAGGTGTTGAGGGTCTTTGTCAGGCTCAGCTGAGCTGCAGCCATCAACAGATCTCTACAGACTTTCTAACAGAGAGAAGGACAGGGATGGACCCCCGCCCCCCACTCACTTTCCAACATGGCAGACACCAGGTTCCATGTGGTGCCTCATGTGCTTTGTGTCCCCCCCTCTCCCCGGAAGTAGGCGGTGTCAGCCCCGAGAGCACCTGGCTGAGGCTCAGATCGGTACAGTCACCGGCCCAGCCAGGCCCAGCGATCTGGGTCACAGCCGTGGCCTCTCCGATCCAGGAGAGAGGTGGAGCCAGGAGGGTTTGATGGTGTCCAGGGAGCGAGGGCTGTGGGGTCCCGCTTCTGGAGCTGGGCTGCCTGGGGGGGTCCTGTCCCAGCAACGTCACTTCTGTTCGTGAACTTACATCTCTGTTTCTACATCTGTAAAATGGAGATGATGTGAGAACTGGGTTTGGGGAGAGAATTAAATGAGATCGTTTGTACCAAGCGCCAGCCATCAACAGAGCTTTACAGACTTTCTGACAGAGAGAAGGACAGGGATGGACCCCTCTCCTCACAGCGCAGTACCTGACAATATGGAGTCCAATGAATGTGAGGTCCCACTGGCTTTTTTTGCCACTAGTTGAGCAACTTTGGGCAACTTATATATTTCTCTAAACTTCTGTTTCCTCCACTTGGGGCAAAAAAAAAATTATGATAATATACGTCTTACCCAGCCTTCATGAGGCTTCAGGATGGTGTAAAGCAGCTTCTGCTTAGCAGGCACGGGGAAATCGAGTACCGATTCTAGAAACGACGTCCAGGCCCTGCCGTTTCTCTCATAACGGTTTCACAATAACCCTAGAAAGACTGTACGTGATGCATATATTGAGATCAAAGGTCAAGGAAGACCTTTGGCAGAAGAGTCGCAAAATATCTCACCGCAGCTACTAAACGTTTTTCTTAACTCTCGGTATTTTGAAGGACAGAAGAAGAGTCTCATGAACAAGCCCAAGAAATCAAAAACGCTCTAAAATCACAGCGCGTTTTAAAACCCACCCGGCAACTAATAGTAAGAAACCGATCAGTACCAGAACGTTCTGTCAGTAACCCCTGGAGGAGGCCATCGAGCAGTGAGAAGCGGTCCCGGCCTCTGCCTGCCACCCCCGCCCCGGGTCCGCCCGTCAGCTGTCTTGGGCCCGTCTTCCCAGGAAACTGGAAGGAAAGCTCTCGTCTTGGCAGGATTTTCAGTTCCTTACAGGCCACCAACGCGCGGGGTTTATCACTGAGATCAGCCTATTCCCACAGTCTCTTTTCCTTGTCGCCCTCATGGCCGACCCCATTTCTGTCGCTTTCGGGAATCTTTTTCCAGACAGGAAACTTCTGCTTTCATGAAGACGTTATCAGAGCTACCTAAGGGGAGTTTTATGGCAAAATAATTTTTTAAAATGACGTGATTTTATGGGCTTCACCAAACGTTCTGTCAGGAGAACACAACATAACTAAGATGCCTCCCCTGCCCTTCCAACTCCTTTCGCCTACCCCATCCTGCCCCCGGACTCTGGCCGCCGCTGAGCATTTCAGACTAGCAGATATATTGGGAAACCATCCAGGGGAAGTGTACAAGTTGGGTCCATCCAGGGCCTTCCCCAGGGACCCGTCAATACTTTCTGGCTCTCAGGACGTCCTGAAAGATGGAGCACATTGGGAAAGGCTAGGAGCCGGAGGCTTCCTCTGCGCTCCCCATCTGGATACAAATGGCAGCCACTTGTCCATTGGACAGAAGCCGGTGACCCAACGGGACATCTTTGTCAGCCTGAGGGCGCGGGCTGGCCAGGCAGAGGCTCGTTGGGTGGCTATAGTCCTTGTTGCCCCACTAAACACGTTGCCCCTCATGGCCCTCACTCCCGCCAGGCCTGGTTTCTGAGAAGACGATACTGTCTCTGAAGCAGGGAGACACCTCCCCCCCCCCCCTGCCAGGGTAACCCTACCAGGCCAACCTCCATTCCTTCTTGAGTTACAGAGTTCAAGTCTCTGCTGAGGCTAAGTCTAGTGAAGGTCTTAGTGCCTAACGTTCTGGAAACGCGATGCTACATAGATGCAACCGATGGGAACTGCTGGACAAGCCCTGTGGTAGTGACCTCGGGCACTCGGCTGACCCTGGGAGAAGAGATTCGCTCTTGGACCAGAAGGGCCTCTCCGATGGACACCTAGAAGCCCTTCCCAGTCTGGAGTGGATGCCTAATCCTACTGGAAGGCCCTCGTGCCAGTGAGACAAATACAAGCCACGGACACCTTCCAGCTCCAAGCTATGTCTGTGTCCCAGTAGGCATGGGCAGGACGTGCGTGAACAACAGAATAAGTATTAATAAGTATTAGTTATTATTAATTAATAAGTATTGCTCCTTCCACTTCAACAAGGAGCAGAAAGTTCCAAATGCGAAGCTACCTTTCCCCAAAGGACACTCCCAAACGATGTGTGTTTTTGTACCTCAGCGAGTCCCCTTCGTTTCTTCCTCTCCACCTGGAACTGCCTCCCTCCGAAAAGCACATCAAAAAAGACGGGGAGGAGTTGTTCTCTTCAGATGGGTTCTTGAGACAGGCTCCCTTCTTTTCTGGAACGGAGCCAGAGGCTTCCTCCGGGGGGGCTGAGTGTGAACCGGCCCCGAACGAAGAAGCGGGTTCTGTGGGCCGGCTGTGGTTAGCCGTGGAAAAGCCGGGCACCCGTGCGGAGGGTCGGAGCTCTGACGGAACTCGGACCTCACCTGGTCCAGGTCCTTTATTTCACAGAACCGTCAACTAAGAAGACCCAGAGAGCTTAGAGGGGCCCCGGTCCTGTGGCCGCATCACTGCCAAGCGAGGACTAGAACCAGCCCTTCTTGTCTCGGGCCCTGGGCCTCAGGATCCAAGATGAACAAGATGAACACAGGGCAGGTGGCGAAAGCCGCCTTCGGGAGAGCTCAGCGGTCCCCTGCCTGCCACCAGACGGGCTCGGGCAGAGCGCCGACAAGGCGCTCCCGTTGCTCGGGGTCCGAGCCGCTTCTGCCGGGTTCCCGAGCATCCGTGTGGGGTGGCATGGCAGGCCACGGCGTGCTCCCCTCAGGAAAACATCGGATGTTGACTAGAAATGTTCCCGTTAAAAGACCAGAGAATGAAAAGTGTCCAAGTCGACCGCAGAACACAGCCTTGTGACCGGAGGAGACCGTGTTATTTGCTTGATTTTGCTTCGAAACGTCCCAAAGCAAGGCGTCTGGTCTAGGACTGCAGTCAAAGGGTTGCACAGAGAGCACTTTGTGCCGGAGGCGCCCCAGCGCCCGGGAGGGAGGCAGCTGCCCCTCAGAAGCCGGACAAGGGACGTCTCCTCTCCCCCGGCTCTCACTGGCCAAGCAGCTCCCTCGGAGAAAACCTAAGTCAGAAGAATGGAGGGGAGAGGAGGCGTTTCCTCTTCAGATCCCGTCAAACCTCCGAAGCCGCCTCGTGTGGAAAGCCATCATGGGGAAGTTCGAGTGCCCTGCACCCAGCACCCCCAGGGCCTCCCTCCCGCAGCCCGCTCCTGCCTTCCAGCCCAGGGGCCCTGCCTGTTCGTGGGCCCCGCCAGCTGGGGCTCGCGCCAGCTGCCACACGGTGTGATTTTTTTGGTTTGTGGATTTGGTTTTGTTAGAGCTGGAGGTGAGCCAGTGGACGAAAGCCCCCGTGTGGAAGATTCCTTTCTGTTCTTTCCCTTCACTGGTTCTTCCTTCACCCCCACCCGCCTCTGCTGTCCAGCCCATGTCCTTAGCTGCCTCCCAGGCCACCTGTGCGGAAAAGCCCTCGCCTCCCAGGGTGGCTCTCCTGAGCCCCCGGGGTTTTCTCGGGTGGTGGCCGGGAGAGCTGGGAAGCCAGCCCAGGCTCAGGAAGTCTGGTTTGTGCAGAGTACAAAGTCACCCTGAGCGTCTTCCTCTTCCGTCCCCACGAAGCCTGCGTCATACTTTGCTGTTATCTGTCTTTATGGTTCAGAAACTCTCCTTTATAAGTCAAGTGTCTTAGTAAGACAGTTATCACCGGGAGGTAATAGATACACGGACGCAATTTCGGATTTCTTTTTCTCCTTTAAAGAACGTGATGGAGGGGTGCCTGGGGGGCTCAGTCGGTTGGGGGGCTGACTTCGACTCAGGTCACGATCTCACAGTCTATGAGTTCGAGCCCCGTGTTAGGCTCTGTGCTGACGACTCAGAGCCTGGAGCCTGCTTCAGATTCTGTATCTCCCTCTCTCTCTCTGCCCTTCCCTTGCTCACGCTCTGTCTCTATGTCTCTCAAACATAAAATTAAGAAAGCGTTAAAAAAATTTTTAAAAAAACAACGTGACAGTAACCTAACATGGCCATTGAGAAGTCATATGTACATGTGGGTGGGAGTCACCTTTGTTAGACCTTTTACTGTGTTGTCTTTTGGTCAGAATGTCTTACCCAGCTGTGGACTTTTCCATTCCCCTGACCCAGAAGAGTTAGCCAATAGAGACAGCGTCTCGTAAGTGCTCCTTCTGTGCAAAGGACCCTTGAGGGAGGAGGGACCTACTCTGGGCTTTCGAATGCTAAACCGCTCTTGGAACCAGAGGCCCAAGAGTGTGTGGGTCTTGCAGAATTGCCGCCTGGGTTTGGCTCCCAGCTCTGCCACTCAGTAGGTCTGTGACCTTGGGCAAGTCATGAAATCACCATGTTCCCCAGTTGCCCCATCTGTGCAATGGGAAGAATACGATCACCGAACTCATAGGGCTCTGGGGGGTGGAATAAACGAACTATTTATGCATGACATAGAACAGGCCTGACACACATGGCATTTAATAATTGTTTAATAATATCAGCAGTTGGAGGTTGCTGCTGGTATTATTATTATTACTATTACTATTATTATTATTATTATTATTGGAACTGATTGTAAGAACCCGTCTTCCTGTGACCCTGGGGCCTCTTGACTTTACCTCGTGATCTTTTTCTTTGTTTACACAAAAATAAACACACCGTAATTTCTTATTACCAGTCCAAATCAGTCCAGTTGAAAAGCGTCGGGCGAACGTCGCCAGTTTTCACGACTGGCGTTACGTGTGTGCCCCCCGCCATGTCTGCAGCTTCATGAAATCACCAGGGCAGCCTGCAGCTTCAGGCAGATCGGCCTCCTTCTGGAGCTGGGAAGGTGCCTGTCCTTCATGCCTCCCTGGCTGGGCCTGGCTGCCGGGAGGCCATCCCCCGAGCCCTTCCCATCCCAGCGACAGCAAGCCAGAACCAGTCAGGCCCTGCCCCACCCCCACAGTCGGCCCACTGTTCCCTTCCGGGCCACAGGTCTGTCTGCCCCAGGCCCCTACCTACCCCAGAACGGTGAGCCCAGTGTAGTGAAACTCGGCCGCAGGGTCCCAAAACAGCCTTTTCTTCTAACCCCGGCGTGCCCCCCTATAATTCTCCTCGTGACCGGCCCCCGTATTTGCTCGTCTTGCAGATGGGTACGCCTTCTCTCAAGAAGAGCACGGAGCCGTTACTCAGGAAGAAATAGTACGTGCTTACGACACCACCCAAAGGAAATGCAGGAAGAAATGAGACGTGAGTGGTCCTCCTTGGTCCCAAGAAAGAGACGCGATCTGTTGCACCCAGTGTTAACACATCTCTGCCGGAAGAGACTGGTGTCAGCAGCCAAACCACCATAAAACACATTTCCGTGGCCTTAGCCAACCGGTTTGTTAGTTATACAGTCCCTCGCAAACCTGCAGTAGATACCGCGGGGGAAGCCATCTTTTCCCCTTCCTGTGTGTCTGCAGTGCTTGGCCTAACTTCCGTTTACGTTGTTACGAAGCATTCAACTGTGCTCTGTGAGGTGTGAAATTAAAAATGTTATGTTTCACCAATATTTAAACACCAGTGCTAGTCGTTCTGGGAGAAAGGCAAGGGAGTTTTATGTTGCGTGAGAAACCCACTTTGTGGAGAGGGCGCGGGGGCGCGCTTGCTTCCTGTCGTGGTAACTCACAGAATTAAGTCCACCGGGCAGCATGTAAACTTCATTTTAGGCAGGTTGATGTCTTGCTTTGATTCCTCTTCTGTTTGTATGACGTTGGCATAAACTTCTTGATTGCAGCGAAATCACAGAAATGTCTCCCAGGGTGGTAGCCCTGGGAACGCTCACTGGAACGCTCATGTCGTGTGCTCCACAGGCCCAGCCGGGCAGACGGGTGGGCGTTCCAGGATTCTCCTGCACCCTTTCCAGGTGCCTTCTGGGGCCCACCGGGCTTCCCTCAGCTCACACCATCCGCATGGCTGACCGCTGTGCTCAGCGCATGGCCGCCCGTGGGCGCCCGCCCGCAATCTGCACTATGTCTTGTTCTAGCACGGATTCAGATACCGATGCGAGACGTCCCCTCTTCCGCACCGTCCTTTTCCTCCCAGAACTAAAGACAAGAAGCCTAGCTCTCCTGCATATATCCGGGGTGTCCGTCTGCCTCCTTCCGAGGACAGGGAAGCCTGCAGACTAGCGTGGGGTCGATGCCTCCCGCTCCGGTCGGGCTCTCGATCCTCACTCCCCACCCTCCAGGCCACTGGGCCTTTGGCAGCCACTCGACTTAGACCCGCACGTGTTTCCTTGGGAGTTCGGGGCCCATTGTGGATTTTCGAGGTTGGGAAACCCCTGAATTTATAGCGCGTCTCCAACAAGAGAAGGGCGAAGAGACACACCTGTCCGTCTGCCACTCTAAAATCACAGAGAACGAGTGAATCCAGCGGGAGGGGAAGGGACCCTGCGGCTTGAGGGAGGAAGAAAACCATCAAAGGAGAAAGCAAGAGGCGAGGACGCAGGGACGCTGGGAGGAGAACGCGGAGGGCGTTTTAGCCAAGCCTCAGGAGCCCTGCAGCCCAGGCCGTTGTGACCACGAGCCTGATGGGTACAGGAGGCTAAACAAGACATCGACATGCTGTTTTAACTGAAAAGATTTCCCAACAGTTCAAGGAAATGCTCCTTTCTGTGTGGATGAGGTCGCCTTCCTTATCGAGGCATGTTGGACACGGGCACCTCTCGGAACAGTCAAGCATCCCGCATGGAAGGCAGGGAAGGGAAGCGCCGAGTCACTAATTTTCCAAACCGCGGAGTGCCACCTTCTAAATCTGGATGGAACTCGCGAGCCCTCAGGCGTGAATGTGAGCACCCTGAATAAATGGCCAGCCTGGAGGCACGTTCCCGCCTCTCCGCTTGGGTTGCCAAACCAGATTTTTGGATGGCTTAACATAAATACTTCTGGGCAGCTGTTCCTGCTTAAGATGGCACAGTTCCTCTGGGGATGGCTGTGCGAAATGGGGAAATAAAACAATAACGCACTTTGCTTCCTTATCCTTTATTTCTGGAACATCCACATCTTCTTGGACATTGTAATAACTGAGAGTATGATTTGCTTTGACAAAGAAAACTAGTCCTTTACTTCTGACACGACCAGGATCCCGAGAGGGCTTACGAGCAAGCAGAATACGGTGAGGGCCGTTCCTTCCTCCCCAAGGTGGGAAACCGTTTTTAAATACTAGAGCACCCGGCGAGACGCATCACTGAAGGACTGTCACGCAGGAAGTACGCCCCCTCCCCGAACGTGCCTGTAATTAACGCAACAGACCGAGGTAAATGTCTTCATTGGACACCCAGAGAGATGATGTCGTAAATACACAGGAGAAATGAAAATTCGAATCACATGTGCGTTAGGCATCCTATTTGGTTTCATCTGGAACCAAGCCTGTCTGGAAAGGGGAGCTCCAACTCATACTTTGTCAAACACCTAGTTCTGTCTTGAACTTGAAGCCCTCCCAATTAGATTTGCGGATTACAGTGCGTGCGCGCATGTGCGCGTGTGTTCTGGGTGGGCTTTTGGTTTTTTATTTGATTTTTTACATTAAAATGCAGGCCAGAGTTTCTGAGATTTTAGTATATTTTCCAATTCTTTTGAAAATGGGACTGAGCAGTCTTCGTAATTACGAAACACGCACACAGAAGAAAGCGTTAGGTGGAGTACCTTCCCTTTCTCTTGGGCGGTTCCACTGTCCGGGAGCCAAATAACTAAATTGGGCTTCGAGGAGGAACAGCTGTCACTGTGTGCGATGTATCATATTTAGCCGGGCCATCTCAGGGGCCGTGTCATTTGTCCTATCTTCAAAGGTCAGAGTGTCACACACAGCCCCTCCCCTGGGAGCAGGGCAGACCGGAGTAAGTTGCATACGCTGGCTGTCAGCTCAGTGGAAATGCCACATGGGACTTGTCACTCTGCCACGTGGTAAGTGACATACGGGCTGGCAGGTCGTACTTGGTCAGCACTACAGGGCCTGTTCCTGATTGGGCTGAAGTAGCAGCGTCCGCTGAGGCCCAGCCGTGGTCTGGTGTGACACACAGACGGCCGACTCTTATTTGAATCTATTTTCCATTCCGGCCGACTCGGCAGAAGGAGAAGACCGGCCGTTCCACGCCCTGGGTTTTGCGCTCCACCGCGCACCAGCGCGGGCCGGCAAGGGCGGCTGTGGCAAGCGCACGTTAAAAAGGCGAGCTAGGAGACCAGAATAGACCAGCCGTTTCTGCTGGGCTGTCTGCAATGAGCGCTCCATTGCGGAGCAGAAGGGGGCTCTGTCCTAATTTGGGGACGGGGCTGACGTGTCCATCCTGTCTCTATGCAAAATATTCAGGGCTTCTTAACCCCGTCTCCCCAAAAGAGGATCATTTTGTGGGGAATCGGTGGAGCGTACAAAACCCGTGCTTCGGAGCAAGGAGATGCTGTCGCTTTAACATTCGCGGAGTAATCTCCTACAACGTGAACCTGACCCCTGGCGGAGCGTGGCCGGGAACTCTGTTGCCGTTTCCTTTTCCTTGACGAGGCTTCAGGTCTTGCTGTAGGGAGCTGGCAGTGAGAATCAGTGATAACTTGTCAAGACGCAGTGAATAACGGGGAAAAAAGGGAATACGAGTCCCTAATGTCTGAAAATGCATATAGATGTATATATTACAGGCGTTGAGACGGACTTTTTTAAAGAAAATTCTAGTCTGTAATCTCCCTTTAGCATAACAATGACTCTTTAGCTCCTTTTTTGAAGAGGATCTTCTATCATGTTTCTGTTCCTAGGGATTTACGTCTTAGACCCTAAGTCGAGTAGAACGTTTGCAAAACCCTTCTATGGGATGAAGGTAGTCTTTGGTCTTGAACGTGTGAAGGAAGTTCACACATCTCAGCTGGCATTTGGATGACTACCAAGGGTCACTGTCCCAAAGTAATTCAAGGCGCGATCTCGCCTCAGCATGTGAAATGTCGACTTCGGCTCCTGGGAGCCATAAACATGGCAAATGGGAAAATCTGGCTAAGCAGAGCCCGAAATACTAACCTGGCAAAGAAGTGAGTTCTTCAGGTCAAGTTAAAGGACGGCATCTACCATCACATTCAGTAAATACCTTCTTCATGCAAACACTCATATTAGCAAATACAGTAGCGAGAGAGAGAGTGGAGATAACGCCCTCCCCGCTGAAAAGGGAAGGCACACATCAGTTGGCTTTGTTGCTGGTTCTCCATTGGCTCGAACCGATTGTTGGTCTTAGTATCACCTTGGGAGAGATTATTCAGACTCATCGTAGCCATTTTCCCATCCTCAAAGGCGAGGAGGATGGTTACAAGAGTTTCCATGGGGTGGTAGAGGTGAGGATGAAAGATGATATATTAATATAATTAATTATATCTATAATTAATATATATGATATATTGAGAAGTATCCCCAAAAGGAATAGATCTGGAATACTCTACTCGCTGTGTGGTATTCTTCATTTACTTTTTCCTTAGCGTCCCAGCGGGATGCCCGAAATATTGCTACATGAACTTCACCGAATGCCAAGCCTCAACTAGCGCTGTCCGAAGCCGTCTCTTAGCTTGTCGGGTGTGACTGCGGTAAGCCCAGATGCAGTCTTCGATGCGAGTAAAAGGCCACTGAGGCCAACAGTGTGTTCAGAAGCTACGAGAAAACGGGGGGACAGAAAAGACGGGCGCGCTCACCCTGCTACCCCACCCCAAGCAAAACGTGTAGTTGTGAACTCTGGCAAACACCTCTGCTCCCCTGAAGGAGGGGGGACAAAAGAGTGATTCTTTCACACCCGGGCCGGCTCATTTTCAGTGACAGTCTCTTGCCCCAGTTGCCTTAGAGACATCCACTCTGCTCTCTCTCCGGCTCCAGCCCAAGAAAAACACGCTCACAAGATTAGCCCGTCGGGCGTTTCTTCTGACCTGGCTAAAGAAAGAAAGGAGACCTGTTCCTTTTAAAAGTCCGGAACAAAGTGTCAGCCGTCTTTGATTTATGACAGAAATAGGAAGAAGAAAGTTGAGGGAATAGCGCTATCCAAATAGCCCTGCCCAGGAAACCGAGGGGTCAAGAGCGCTCCCTTATCAAGAGGCTTTTATAGGCGAGCTCTCCTGTATGGCAGAGAAGGGGCCGGAAGGAGGGGGGAGAGCCCGAAGGCGAGGATGTGAACCCACTCGCCACGGGGTTCGAATGAGTCATCTCCCCAAAGACAGCCACGCAGCTACAGGTGGACCACTGAACACCGACTCAAAAATGCAACAAGAAAATCCTCCCCGTCCTGGGGTTTCTCTCCCTCCCACAAGGGCCCTGCCCCCGCAGGTACTTTTCGGGTTGTTCACTAAGAAAATCAGCGTGCGTGCGGACACGTGCGTTCCCCCACCTGCCTCCTCCCACGTTGCCCGTGATCGCCAAGTTCAGAAGCGCGCCCGCCGCCTCCTCGGGGGGCCTCTCTCTGCAGGGCCTCGCTACCCGCTGCCGCCCAGCCAGCTGCAGGGGTGGGGCCCCCGGGGGGGGCCCTGCCGGGAGCAGCCCGGTCTGCAGCCCCCCGACCCACCCCGCCCCGCCCCGGGGGTGCCCGAATGGCTGTTTGGATGCAACATCTTTGCGGTGTCTTTTCTCCTGCAAGCCCAGCCACGTGCCCGCCTGGCTGCTGTCACATCTGTGCTCGGCTTGCCTCAATATTGTTTGCGACAGGGAGGTTTTAATCTGGTTATACAGAGGGACGCGGGGCTGTGGGGGCGCGTTTAATTGGCTCCCAGCAGAGCAGCGAGCGCGTCTGCGGAGTGTGGGGGCTTTTTGTTCCCTCCCTCTAGAAGTGTTACCATTTTCACGTCCTATTCATGTCCTCTGGTCGTTAAATTCCAGCAGCACGTCATAGCGGAGCCGGGTTCCCTCCTGGAGTGAAGACAAACGAAGGGCATTCGCTTGTATTTTTAGAGGTTTTGGAAACACGTAGTGATTTGTGGCTTTGATCAACCCTGTTGACTGGTATATGTCTGCACAAACCTGTTTCAAATAAATCTTTTGTTAAAGTAAATGATCGGACCGTGTTTTATCTTGGAATTTCCTCTTCCCCTAAGAAGCAGCTACTGCCACGGGGACTTGGGACAATAGCACAGAGGTTTTATCTGCAGGTCCAGGCGACGGATAGGTCCCGCCTCGAGAGTGATGGCCAAGGAAAGGCTGCTCTGGGGCGGGAGGGCGGGAGAATCTGAATCGTAGGTTACCGTGACTCGGCGCGGCCAGGTCCCTTTTATGAGAAGAGGGTCCAGGTGGCCACACCGAGCTTGGATTGATCCCGCCGTGGAGAGAACCGTCCACGGAGGGACTTCTCCCATCCCTTGCTGTACTCGCCTTGGTTTATCTCCGTTTGCCTGCAAACCCAGGTGTGAAACGTTCAAATTCTGTTAAGGAGCCCGAAATGACAACCCCGTCATTGAACGCGTCACCCCAAAGCGTGCTGCCTTGCGACATTGACAAACAGCAGGCGCGGGAAGGGCGCTCCGATCTCCCGCCTCTACCCAGAAGCAGGTCACAGCATCGCCGACGAGAAAGGCAGCCTCCCCGCACCGGGAGGAGAAGAATGTTCTCATCACTGGGGACGGGGGTCCGCGCCGGAATAGATCTGCACACACAAACCGACTACAGCAACCCTGACCTTGCATCAGGTTCCCCCACGTGTTTATTTCTCTGTTTACTGCTCCTGTAAGCCCAAGCCTCTCTGTCCACTCGTATCCCCACAATTTATCTTTCTTTGTGTAAAAGGCATACAACCTTCTGGGCCTAATGGCTTCTCAGGGTCTTCAGTTTTCTTCTGAAGACTCCCACGTACACATAAAAATATTAAATGTGTATGCTTTTCTCCCGTTAGTCTGTCTGTGTCCATTAAATTCTTAGGCCAGCCACAGAACCCAAGAGGGGAGAAGGAAGGTTTTTTCTCCCTTGCATTATTTTAAAGACAGTAAGGAGACACCTGCCCCTTCCCTGTAGGCCCAATAGGCCACAGCTGGGGAAGCATCCGCTGCCTTGGGGGTTCCCTGGGATGCACAAGTCACACAGCAGAGGCCACACTGGACCTGGGGTCAAAGTGGGAGCTGGAGGGCCCAGACGTTGGCCTTGGAAGCATGGAGGAGGGGGGTGGGGGGGGGACCTTCCTCACCAGAAACCAGCCTCAGGCTCTGGTTTCTCGCCTGCCTGCCTGGCTCTGTTTGAGCAGCTCTACACTTGACCCTTCTGCAGGGAGGACAGACTCTGGGGGTGGAGGGCAGAAAGGTCAGAAGGCCTGCGAGAGACAGTTCCCTGCCGAGGCTTGGGTCTGGAACCCCAGAACCTCTTACCCGCCCCCCCTCAGATTGCCTACAGATTCCCACAGCTGCCTCTGATTCCTCCCAGAGAGTCTTACTAGAACTGAGTTGGGCCAGTCACGACCGAGGTGGCCACGTTCCCAGGCACGGGCAGGGACAGGAGGCCGGGCCTCGTTCCAGGAAGCGCTCCGGGCAGAAGGGCCCGCTCTACACAGACCCAGCCTTATTTTTCTTAAATCACGCAAAACTGAAAATGGTTTAATCCGATCAACAGCAGCGCGTTCTATTCCAAACCTTTGCCGCGCGTGCGTGCTTGGTTGGTTCTACCCCAATCTGCTGTCGCTGCGGCAGTGAGTTTTTTGAAATGTCACCCTTCACTCCTGCTCACCGGAATAAACTTGAATCATTGCGCGGCCATTGGCAGCCGAAGATGGTTTGCAGACCCTGCATTTCTGCCTACAGCCCCCCTCAGTGGAACAGCTTTCCCTCTGAAAACGACGCCGGCTGCTTTGAAAAATCATTCAGATTCGACCTTTTATTCTCAACGTGTTTGTGTAAGAGCCGTATGTAATGCGAGGGACCGAAATGTATATCAGAGCAGCAGGGCCCCTGACAGAAGCCTCCTCCAGCCTCTAATCTTTCTCTTTCTGCCTGCGTTCTGTTCTGCACATGGATCTTTCAAGGGAACTTTCCAGCAATTGTTGAAAAGGCGAGCCGTTGTTATAGCAGGGACTATGCCTGAGGTCCGAGACTTTATTTTTTCCCCAAAGGGGACACATACCGAGGCTAGAAGCACCAAACACAGTCCGGCTCACGATCGTTAAGCTGTCGTTTATCGAAAGTGGGCCGTGCACAGAAATAAAATGACTCACAGTTCCTGAAGGTGGGCCCCCAAACTCCCACTGTTTGCCTCTTCCGGCACTGCCCTTGCCCTGGACCTTAGATTGCAGAGCGATGGAAGCTTAAAGAAAGGTGCGCAGGGACCCTCAGCGCCACGACCTTGGCCTGAGCCGTGAATGGGCGGGGTCTGTCCCAGCAGTTTCTCTGTCATCGCCATTGGCGTTGTTGACATCGAAAGCTACCTGTACACTCTCTCCAGCGCTGAAGAAAATGTGTCTCGACTTGAAGTGTTCTAACTGCCAAGAAACTTACAGATTTTCTCCCGACTTTCAAAATAGCAGCCGCACTTATATTAAGTTTCATTTGATTTAAAACTCTTCTGTTGACCTAATA
This sequence comes from Paradoxurus hermaphroditus, assembly GCA_004024585.1. Taxonomy (NCBI): domain Eukaryota; kingdom Metazoa; phylum Chordata; class Mammalia; order Carnivora; family Viverridae; genus Paradoxurus; species Paradoxurus hermaphroditus. The sequence goes on from PITB01011983.1 coordinate 43,449, forward strand.
CACCTTGCCCGGGGCTGGGGGCACCCGTGGTTGTCACCATCGCCTTCCAAATGGCCTTGAATGGAGGGTGTGGGTAGCTGCTGTGAGCCGAAATAGAACAGCGTGTTAGTGGGCGCCTGGGGGGCTCAGTCGGTTAAGTGGCCGACTTCAGCTCAGGTCATGATCTCACGGTCTGTGAGTTCGGGCCCCGCGTCGGGCTCTGTGCTGATGGCTCAGAGCCTGGAGCCTGCTTCCGATTCTGTGTCTCCCTCTCTCTCTGCCCTTCCCCTGCTCATGCTCTGTCTCTATGTCTCTCAAAAATAAACGTTAAAAAAAAAAAAAAAAAAAAACAGCCTGTTAATGTCATTTCCCCCCCCTTCCCAGTGTCCTTAAGAAAAGCCACCTGCAGATTACTTACAAAGATGGCTACAAGAAAAGCCTTTGGATTCGTTTCACTATTGTATTTAAAATCCAGTGGGGGTGAGAACAGTGGGGTTGGGGGAGACCCTCGCTCAGCTGTGAAAGAAGCCGCTTCTAAGTGAATTTCTTTAACACCTCGGCTGGAAAACATCTGAACGGACTCTCACCTTCTAGTCTAAGTGGCTAAGAGCCCCGTGGGCTAGCTGCCGATGGCAGGCCCCGAGGAGCTGGGGGCTAGGGGTGCCCCCCGTACCACCCGCCCTGGTGCACAAGGGAGACCCCTTCACACGTGCAGGAGGCCCCAGAGCCTGTGTGCTCGTGATCACGCACACACCTCAGCTCTGTGGGAGAGGGTGTAGTGGATGCAAGCATACGAGAACACTAAAGAAAAAAGAATCCTTACACGTGAGAACGTGCAAAGCAGGTGAGGCGACGCCACGGAAAGGGCACGAGGGCTTAACACAGGTCTTCTATGAGGAGACGAGAGAAAAGCTGGCAACCGCGGGTGCTGAAGGGAAATGTTTGCGGGCCTCCGTCGGCCCACCTGACAGTCTGTCTGAGAACCTGGGGGCTTTACCGCTAAAACGCCGAGGCCCCCTGCTCCCCGGGAAGGGCCTCCGGTGGCCGGCAGAGGCGGGGAGCCCTGGGTGCTACAGTTCAGGTGTGCTCCTGCCCCGACGTTAAGCAAGACCGGCTGACGATCTTGAACTCTGCCCATCGCAGGCAGCTTCAGCCGGGAGGGCTCTCAGATGCCCTTTCTCACGGCCCTTTGGAATACGAGCTGTTTCCCAGCACGGGTGGGGGAGGTGTTGAGATGTAGTGGTGAACCAAACCAAGTCCCGGCCTCAGGGAGCTTATATTCTCGTGGGAGAGACAGACCGTAGCAAAAGATCGTAGAATCCAATACCGTGAGATGGTGTCTCAGCTTGGGCTGCAGCAGCAAAGATACCATCGACCGGGGGGCTTAGAAGCAACAACTATGTCTTTCTCACGGTTCTGGAGGCTGGAAGACAGAGATCAGGATGCCTGGGAGAGCCCTACCCTTGCTTCCTTAAGGGAGCCGGGGCTGCTAACCGAGGAAGGACTGCAGGCAGCAAGCCTAACGTGCGGAGAGAGACGCCTGCATTTCGGAAACCAGGTGTTCTGTGGATGACGTCCGAGCGGGGCTCCTGCCTCCACATCCCACTCGGCAGCTAACCACGGCCACCGACATGCATCGAACACCACTGTATACAGTGCGCTCCAAAGTGACTTAGAGCCATGAGGTTCTAAGACAGTTCCAACTCATCTGCTAGAACTCGTAGAGATGGATGTGGGCTTAAACGCTCTGTGTCAAGCACAGTGTTTATAACCGCATTGTGAAAAAGAGCAGTCAGCGAATCGGTCTCCGACACTTCTCAGTAAAAGATCGCTGAGCGGTTGTTGATCCTTAGATGTTCAACAAAGGAGTCTTTCTGTTTCAGTGCATCTTCCGTTAGACATAAAATTTCTTAAAATCAAAACTAACAAAGAAGGATTGTACTGGCTTAAAAAAAAAGAAAACTAATAATAAGTAAAGGAAGAGCGATCACCCCAGATTACTCTCAGCCTTCCGACTTCTTGTCAGGAGAAATGGTTTGAAGATGGCTCTAGGGATTTCAGATTTTTGCCATCCTCACCTAGCTCTGGTTGGACCAAATATTTGGAGTCAACCTGTGACAAAAGTCTAGACAGAAGCAGCAACTGTTCTTACAGAGGTCACCACGAGACGAGTCCAAGAACAAAGCCGACAGGACTAACGTTCTCTTCTGTCTCCTGTATCGTTAACTGAGCGGCTATTTGAGAATTTTCATAAGCAAAGAAGAATCCGTGTGCTACTCCAAATAAGGTCAAGTTCTCTTGGATGCTCCTTTTCAATAAAGAGGGCATTGCTTTCAATAAGGAGGGCCTACGGATGATTCATCTTTTAAATTCCTTTTGACATACTTAACACCTTTATGGCCAAATATTTTTTCTGCCTCCGCCAACGCGATCGGCATGCGCGCGCGGTATACAGGCATCGTGGTAGGTGCCGAGGAGTCCTTTAGAGCTGAGGAAGTCCTGGTTTCGATCCTTGAGGAACTCGCTAAGGGGACCCGCACACAATTCATCACGGCCCCGGGCAGCATGACACAAGCGCACCAGCATGCGTGAAGGGAGCAGAGAACAAAGAGGAATCACACCCAGCATGTGTGCAAGGAGCAGAGAACAGCACTGTCTCCTCCCTAATCTCTGCTGCTCTCAGTTCCTAGAGCCCAGCCTCTAAGGATTATCGGATGACGGGGAAACAGAGGAACGACAAAGGATCCCAGTAGAATGTGGCTAGATGGGGTTTTAGAGATGGTTTAAAATTTAACCAAAAAACCCACTTACATAAAACCAGAGCTGCCGGAGAGCAGCCTGTAGAACCAGCACCATTTGGGAGAAAGCAGAGGTGGCCGGCCGGGTCGCATTATGTCACCTAATCTGCACCACTGCCCCATGAGTGAATGAGACGATGAGTTGCATTTTAACCAACTGAAGTTCCACGAGGTGTCCTGACTTGTCCTCGTGGAACATGCTTGTCTGGGACGGAAGAGGGGCTCGAATCCAACTCCCACCTCCTCCCAAGTCCATCCTTTACCTCAAAGGACCGTGCTCAAGCGCGTCTCCAAAAGACGCTTGCACAGTCCCCAGCGATGCAACTGCCCGGGGAACGCTGTTAAACCCAATTCCCATGGAACATTTCATTTCTATTTTCGCCCTGAAACGAGACTTGCGAAATACTCCGAGTTCAGTCACCCACTTGATACACACCCGTCCTAGGGAGATTGATACATTTGCAACAAAGGCATCGGAAAGATGAGGAAAATCCTAAGAGCCACTCGGCTCCAAGGTGTAGTGTCAGCCTGAAAGATGCCAGTCACTGACTTCCGCCCCCACCCTTCCAACACTGCCCTGTGATGCTCGGGGGCGGGGAGGGGGGGGCACACCCCTTAACCTTTGCCCACTGGCCATGCTAGGCTCTGCCAACAGGGGGCGCTAGAGGGAGCCAGAACTGCTTGGGGAGCAGAAGAGCAAGGACCTGCGTGTCCACCGCCCTGTGTGTGACCAGAGACACAGCCTTCACCTTGGCAGCAGTTGGCACATATTTCCAGCTTTTTAAAAAACTTGGCATTCCAGGGGTGCCAACTGGCTCAGTCGGTTAGGCATCCAACTTCAGCTCAGGTCATGATCTCGCGGTTCCACAGGTCCGAGCCCCGAGTTGGGCTCTGTGCTGACAGCTCAGAGCCTGGAGCCTGCTTCTGATTCTGTGTCTCCCTCTCTCACTGCCCCTCTCCTGCTCATGCCGTGTCTCTCTCTGTCTCTCAAAAATAAATAAACATTAGGGGCGCCTGGGTGGCTTAGTCGGTTAAGTGGCTGACTTCGGCTCAGGTCATGATCTCGTGGTCTGTGAGTTCAAGCCCCACGTCGGGCTCTGTGCTGACAGCTCAGAGCCTGGAGCCTGCTTGGGATTCTGTGTCTCCCTCTCTCTCTGCCCTCCTCCTGCTCACGCTCTGTCTCTATGTCTCAAAAATAAATAAACGTTAAAAAAATTAAATAAAAAAATAAACATTAAAAAAATTGTTTTAATTGTCATTCCCAGAATGGGCCTCATTGTGTCCCCCTGGGGTACCTGTCAGCAGGTGCTCCCTCTCTGAGCTGAAGGGCCTTTCCTTCAAGCATCTGGATTCTAATACCCCCAACTTCTTCCCTTTGGTCCCAAACGGAGAGTAACCCAAATGTCTGTCAACAACAGAGTGGATAAATACAGTGTATGGATGGTATTTTTATGTGACGAAATATGATGCAGCAATGAAAGGGAACCGGACCTTCAGTCAACACCAGTCGTAACAGGGAGAGAAGCATGTGATTCCATTTATACGAAGTTCAAAACCAGGCAAAGCGAATCTATGTTGAGAGAGATCAGAAGGGCCCTTCACCTTGAAGGGAACTATCGACAGGATTCTGTCTCTTGACCTTGATGAGAGTTTATGGAGGTGTGCATTTAAGATTTGCGTCCTTTGCTGTGTGTCGGTTATAACTGAGTGGGAAATTAAAATGCTTCGGTCTGTGTTCCTGACTGGACCCCAGTTGGTACAGAGAGATGCCAACCGGCAGACTAGAAAGGCTCGGGAGGTATAGCCAAATGGAGCAGACATACAGGGAGGAGAGAAAGCCTGTGAATTTACAAAGCAACGGCACAGAGAACGAAGGCACTTAGGGCATTCCAGACAGTGGTACTGATTCAAGGTGAGAGAAAGCCAGTTCTGTGCACACCTCTCCGGCAACCTAAAAACATTAGACATATACACCAACCCAGGTAAAACTGGCTATTGAAACAAAAATAAGGAAAATCTCCCAACGTAGTTGTGATAAGGATCTATCTTTCTATATTTGATATTTTGTCAATATGAATTATGTATTTCTTTGTATCAGGCAGGTTAAAAGTATGAGAAATTAGATTACATGTTTATTGTAAGAACCTATTAGATGCCACTGTTATATTCTTTGATTCCACACTAACCCTGGGAGGTGGAGGTGGTTGATTCCCCTGTCCCAGAGGCCACGCTGAGTTCCGAGACATGCACGCTCACCATCGGTGGTAGAGATGGATTCTAACATGGGTCCATCCAACTCCAGAGGAAGTTCGATGGAACCAGTGACAGCAGAGGCAGGGAAAGCCGAGCGCTGCGAACCAGCTCCAGCTTAAAAAAAAAATCAGTCAGGAATTGAGAACAGAGTCTTGAATGAGATAGTCTCATATAATGAGTTATTTCTGTTTCAAATTTTCCTGTGATCATTCCGTACACATATGTATACACGTGTGGCGATTTTATATACATGTTACAGATGGCAATCAGCCTCCTACAGCTGTTTTGTCTCCTGAGTATGTAAGGGCTCGTGTAACCTATGATTTTTCTAAATGAAAAGATCTACATCTCAAGATGGCCGAAACCGAGAGGCAAGTTTGATGTTTAAAATCAATCTTAAGGCTGCCACCAAAAACTTTTTAGCCTCTTATCATCCCTCATTTAAAAGCTTTCTCTTATTTTCTTAATTTATTGTGAGGGCGGGGAGGGGCCGAGAGAGAGGGAGAGAGAGAATCCTAAGCAGGCTCCCTGCTGTCGGTGTGGAGACCGACTTGGGGCTCCATCCCACAGACCATAAGATCATGGCCAGAGCCAATTTCAAGAGTCGGTCACTTAGCTGAGCTACCCAAGGGGCCCCTAAACTTCTTATTCTTGACTTGCATCCAGCTCCTTCAATTCGGGGTATAAATGTGGGAGGCATTCTGAAGCTTTCCCCGAGAAAGGCACAGTGACGCTCTCAGCCACTTCCCTCCATAAAACTGTACTTTTATCTCGAAATTCCTCTGTCCTGCTTGCTGTGGGGTTAGCGCGAGTCGTCACAAACTCCTGAACATCCAGGACAGGAGAAACCGCGTCTCTAGGGGTTTATTCTTCCATTTTCACTGCTAGAGGATTCTATGCAAGAAGAACGGAGGGCAAAGGAAACCAAGTGCGAATCAGGCACGAAGGACCGTCGGCCTGGCGTATCCTCGGTCTTCGGGAAAAGAGTTCATAGTTTCTAACTCTTCGTCATCGCCCACTGACTCAACCCCTTCTAGGCACTTCAACCACAGCAACATGCGTGTTTTCAATTAAGACAAAGACTTCGGAAGGCAAAGAAATGTTCTGTGTAAGTATTTTGGAATGAATGGGCTGCATGAACATAGCTGGTCTCCGGCCCTTAAAAAAAGAGAGAGAGAGAGAGAGAGAGAGAGAGAGAGAGAGAGAGAGAGAGAGAAAGGGTGAGGGGTAGCAGGGTGGAAATGTCAAGACTCTACCATCTAAGAAGGAAAAGACAAGGAGGCTTAAGGTTGAGTGATGAGAAATGGTGCTCTCATTTGTATGCCTGACCTATTCCTCCTTGCAATATTTATAAGAATCAAAGGGGCTCTAAAAGTTGAACACAAAGGGTGTGCCTTCCCCAGTGGCCGCTCCCCGGCTCCCAGGCCCTCCCCGGGGCAGCCCCCCGGGAGCCCACACACTTCCCTGGGTTGTTAAAGCTACAGCCACCACCGCCCCCTGCCTTGAGCTTCCTCCACTCAAGATTACACACCTTGCTCACACAGCTTGCTCACACAGCTTGCTCTCACGCCTTTAATTTGTGTCCTGCTCAAGAGGCAAGGGAAGCAAGCAGAATGGGGGAGTGATACATGTTTTAAATCCTAGAAAGTTCCCCGAGCTGTTACTTACTTAGCAGTAACTCGGCAAGTCTAGGAGGGCCGGCAGGTGCCTCGGCTGGTTGTTTTCTATCCTGATGACGGACGGGGTTGATCAGATGTCTCGGTCTGTCCCTCACAACCTCTCTCCCCAAATTCCGCCAAGCTTCGCCGAGCACATACCCCGAGGAGGGGTCCGCAGTGGACAGCGTAGGCGCACACACACTGTACGTTCTAACGCTGCAGTTCGGACTAGAGGAAGCCCAGGCTAAGTTAGGGAGAAGTCTCGGTTCTAAAGTCTCTCAAACACAAACAAACGTATTCCTTTAAAGCACTTGAAAAGGGTAAGCAATTAAAAGCCAGCATCCTGTTCATTCATTCAAGTGCCTCTAACCCATCACTGAGGGTCAGGGTGGCAGAGACATCATGTGAGTTTGCGGGAAGCAGGGCCTCTACCACAGCCCCGGAGGACGAGGGAGTGCTCTTACCAGGTCGGGGCCAAACCCTTCCCTGTCCCAACTGCTGGCGCCACTTAAATTTTTCTCCCCTGTGTCCGTCCAGTCCATCGGGGGCCAGCGGCCCTGACTTTCCGCACCAGCTTTGTTCCAATTTTCAAGGTTTCCTCAGGAAATACTTCTGATGGCAACTTGAGTTCTAATTTGTATCAAGATGAGGAAAGATCATAGGATTCACTACACGAAACTGCAATCTGGGAAACAAAGAGCTCCAGGTAAACTTCACGAATGAAACAGCAGGCGAGCATCCAGGCACGGAATCCCGGGTGGAGCACTAGCCTGAAGCCGGGAGCACCGCAGAGTTCGCCCAACCCACACGCATTTGTCTTAATGGTCTTCTCCTGCCTTGGATGTTCACCTTATTGTTCAATTGTAACTTTTCCAGCCACAGCGGGAAGGGGAGGGGAGGGGAGGGGAGGTTTCCTGGCCCTTCCATGGACAGAAAGAGCTGCTTAGTTTCTCCTTCCTTCCAATCAGAGGGTCTGACCTCCCCACCCCGAGGGAGGGCTACAGAAGTCCCCAGAACCATCACGAATCAATACTAAAGGTTTAGAGACAGAAGAAAATGGACAGCAGCAAACTATTTTATCTGTAACTGCCCCCCCCCCTTTTTTTTCCCCTCCAGCACAACTTTAAAATCGTTCCACTGGGGGCAAATCATACCTTCCAGATTCTGATCTCATGCCCGTAAGGAAGGTATCCTTAATCAGGTATCTGAATCTTCCATTCTGACGGCTAAACGTCTCGAGTTTTTATCAAAATCGAGAAGATCCGAGGGTGCATGCAATGATGTTATTTATTATATTTGGGGGAAACCAGGCGGCCCTCACCGAGTGAAGAACTCTTCATTTCTTAAAGTGCCCGTTTGCTTTAATCATGGTATTTAGTCCTGTGCAGAATGGAAGGAAAAGTCACACAATCTCAGAGAAGCGAGCACTCTGTGTTTAAAAAGAGGCTGTGAAAAATGCCGTAGAGAGACTCCTTCCTGCGTCAGGTCCCGGCGGACTAGATTAGGGATTGGTAAACTGAGACCAATGGCCGCACCCGGCCCACCACCTCCTTTTTGTGGCCCGAGAGTTTAGAATGGTTTTTACATTTTGAAGTTGTGGAGGGGGAAAAAGAAAAAAAAGTCTTTTATGACATGTGAAAAGTGTATGAAATTCAGACGTCGGCGTCCGCCGGCGAGGTTTTATGGGAACGCGGTCGTTCTCATCTGCTCTTCTGGGACCGTGGCGGAGCTGAATAGTTGGTAGAGACCATGTGGTGGGCGAAGCATAAAATATTTACTCTCTGGCTCTTTCCCGGAAAAAAAAAAAAAGTTTGCCAATCTCTAGGCTGAGTGATCTCGGAGGTCCTTCTCACCGCCAAGCTTCTAGAAAGTTTACTTCCTTAGGTAACCCACAATCCTCCATCAAAGACCATGCGTGGTCCACACATTAACCTGGTAATAACAATAATCCCCAAGACTCTCCTGTGTTGTCAGCACTTCGTGGGATACATAAAATACTCGCAGAATGTACCTACACACTTCGAAGACAACCGTTACTTTTAAAGGTTCGGCTCTTGGTTCTAGAAAGCGGTATTTGTAATTTTTAGCAATTTTACCACGTGAACAAGTTTCAAAGACCAGCCGGGAGGTTACCGAGTAAAACGAAAATGAAAGAAACCCAACTCCCTTGGAATTCATACCATAAAATATTTATTAATAAGTAAAAGGATTCCCCTGCCTTTGTTATTAAGAAAAATTGGAGCTTCTTCGTTGATACCAATTGCCAACAATGGTTTTACATCATTCGGTCATAGAGAGAGAGAGAGAGAGAGGGAGAGAGAGAGGGAGAGAGAGAGGGAGAGAGAGAGGGAGAGAGAGAGGGAGAGAGAGAGGGAGAGAGAGAGGGAGAGAGAGAGGGAGAGATGAGAGAAAAACAGGGTAGACAGATAATGGATGGATAGATGGATATATAAACTATTGATATCAATATAAATGTGTGAAAGACCATACCTGACAAGTGGTTTGTTTAATTGCAAATCTTGGTTTTGCCAGCAGATGGAAATAAACTTGCACATACTTAAACTTCCTTCTTTTAAGCAAATGGTACACAGATTCCCTTGAATTTCCGAATTCAGAACACTACCAATGAGTACAGTGCTTGTTGAGGACGAAAAGAGAGAGGAAAACAAAAACGAACTTTGTGGGGGACGAAAGGCAGTATCTCTTTGAAAAGCTTTTCTCTTGACTCAATAGTCCCTCCCTGCCTGAAAAATAAGCCATTTTGATAACAAGAGTATGAAAAGCCTCGTGAGTTGCAAAGTAAATTGTATTTGTGGTTTAAATTTCATCCCCGGTCTCAGATTACGGCTGAGAAGTTATAGTAAGTATCGCTGGAAAGCATTTCTTTGGATTTTTAGAGGAAAACAAGAAAATGTTTTATCAGATCGAGGCAGAAGTGCTGATCTTCATTTGTAACAGGAATCACCCGCGCCGGCACCGCATAGACATGGGAATCCGAAAACCGAATGGAACAAAATGCCAAGCCATACCACACGGAAAAATTCCAAGTCACTTGGAGAAGTAGCAGGTGGTAGCTTATGATTTCGATACAAAACCATCGAATTACTTCTTCTCGGATGTCGCTATCAAGTCAGAAAATTAGAGGATGCGATCGGGAAGGAGACGGATGGTTGTATTACCACACCACCCGCTACCGAAAGATTAAAATAATCCCAGAGTTCTGAAATGGCATTAGTTAAGTAACTATGCAATTTCTTTCAGTCTCTTTTAAATGTAGAAAATCACTTTGTAATAAGATCTCTACACAAGGTAAAAAAGCACAAAATAGACCAAAAACAAAAACAGAAATAAAAACAGCGCAAAAATAGACAAAATAGATCTATCTCTTTACAACGAAATTACGATGTACCTGTGAAACACTGAGATTAAGGACTCCTCTCAGGGAGTTCAAGCTGGATGTCCCTTAACAATAGTTCTGTTCTTTACAATTTCCCCCGAACCTCGGATGCTCAGAAAAATCTTACCCAGGTAAAAGGGAGGGAGCAGGTGTTCCAATCTTGGACGGTAAGAAACAAAAAAAGAAAGAATAGTAAGGATATAATAGAACCCCTTAAATCGGCCGCTTACAAAATTCTTCCGACAGCCGTCCCTCGAGGGCACGCGCGGCCTGGAGCATCTGTCACACCACCACGGGCATCAACACGGGCATCCCCGGCGGAGGCTTTCTTTCCATCATAAATCAATCACGCACCGGGCCGAAACCGTATCCAGAAAGGCTAATTTGGACAGAGACGTTTCTCCGGCAGCCGGGGGGAGGGGGCAAACGAAGCCGTCCGGAGGAAGCGGGCTGTCGGCACCGGCAGCGTGGGCGGACTCGCGCTTCGCGAATTCTTCCCACGCCCACGGCTTCCCCCGTGCTCCTGCGTCTCGTGAGGGGAGCTGGCGGGCGCCACGAGCTACACGGTCACGGCCGGGTACATCTTCTGCTCGCTGCCCGTGTGGGCGAAGGGGGCCTGGAGCTGCCGGTAGCCCGTCTGCAGGCCGTCCAGGAAAGGGGGCACGGGCGTCATGGGCCCGGAGTCGTGCTGCACCGCGTACCCCACGTAGGGGGGATGCAGGTACTGTCCTTGGTGAGGCACGATCTGGGTGGCCTGCTGGCAGTTCAGCACAGAGAAATTTGTGGGCATGTTGACGTACACGTTGTTCATGGTCCCCTCGGGCAGGCAGCAGTTGGTCTGCGACCTCGTCGGGGGCGCCCGGGCCCCCGAGTTGGCGCTGGAGCTGGAGCTGGCAGCTGTGCTGGACTGGCGGGACGAGGACCCTCGCGAGGTGCTGGCGCTGGGGATCATGGGGATGGTCTCCATCAGGCGGCTCCCTCCGGGGGCGCGGCTCTGCGGGGGCTCCTGCTTCGGCCGGAGACATCTGCAGCAGCAGGCTGCCACCAGGGACCCCAAGATGATGAAGGCCACGAAGACGGACCCGACGATGAGGAACGGTACGTAGATGGGGACTGAAGGATACAAAATGGGTCGTTACCACGGACTGTAGGAAGGCAGTAAAACTCGGTGCTGGGCAGCAAGGGAGCGACGCCGGTACCCGGAAGCGAAGGACCC
>PITB01011984.1:0-55000 GCA_004024585.1 Paradoxurus hermaphroditus
GTTAGGGAGGGGCAGAGAGAGGGGGAGAGAGAGAATCCCAAGCAGGCTCCATGCTACCAGTGCAGAGTCCGACGCGGCACCCGAACCCATGAACTGAGAGATCATGACCTGAGCTGAAACCAAGAGTCAGATGCTTAACCGACTGAGCCCCGCAGGTGCCCCTTAAATTCTTTTTTAAAAAAGCGAGCACGAGTGGTGTTCATAAAATAGCAGTGAAGGTATACTTAAAAAGACACCGTTTACACATCTTTCGTAAAGGAACAAAATCACAATGGAGTATGTATTGCAGCTCCCTGAACGATAAGTCTAAATTAACTACTTATGGGAAATAAGTCCATAATAAGGCAGAAAATGCTGAATCGTGAAACCGGTGCAGATGTCAAAATGATTCCTCTTCCTGATTTTTGACTTGCTTGTTATTCGGGAAAGCATCTGAGTACCTACCACGTGCTGGGCACACGGGACCCTACAGATGGGCCACAGTGTGACCTTTAGACAAAACAGAAAGGAGAACTAAAATCACAAAAGTCAAAAGGAAGCTTCCAGAAAGTGTCCCTCTACAAAGAAGGTTATGGTTGGGATTGCCATGAATACTCACACCCCAAATAATGTGCCTTACTCCTCTTTTAAGAGGCAAAACCCGCCCGGAAGTGTGCCGAGCAGGAAGCAGAAACGCGCCGGTGACGAGAGCACGTAAGCAGAAGAGTGCAGAGGTCCCTCTCGGGCTGACGGATTAGATGCACGACAAAAGTGTTAGCCCAGACGACACAGCTTCTTCCCGGGGACAAGACCTTCATTGTGACCTTGGCCTTCCCGGGGAGACTAACTGAAGCCCAGCCTGGGGCCCGCCTCAAAGCGGCTATTGCCCGATCCTAGGGCTGTCTTCCACCAGATGGCCGGGTCACCCCGCGGTGGCCCCTTCCAGGCTATGGGCCTTAATCCACACCCGGCATTACCCTACGGGACGGAGCCACTTCACGCGGAGGTGCAGTAGAAATCTGCATTCCGGGGGCTGGACCGTCTGGCCTGTGAGGGGCCAGAGCCCCGTCAGCCAGCCTGGATCAGCAAGCCTTGGGCAGTACGGAAGTGTCCAGAAAGCCTTTCCTACTTGGGCTGTCTTCAGATAGCACTCCGGGTTCTGGCTCCAGCCTCCTTGAGACGGCAGGCATCCTGGCCCTGTGACCCTCGCCCTGCACCTCCCTGTGGTCTGCAGACAGGTGGGTGGAGAACGGTCCACTGTCCCAGTCTGACCAGAGACCCTAAGATCGCTCGAGTCAATGGGCAGATTTAGCCTTCCCAAACCGTGCCACACAGCAGCATCTGTGACATATGGTCGCTGAACAGATGGGCTTAGTCCTCCATCTGCAGGGTATCAGTAGAGGTGGTCGAAGCTAGGAAGCGTCATGGCAAAGACAGAGGCTGTGCTTGGAGGCCAGGTGGCGTTCCCCTGCAGCTCCGTAGGCTTCTCAGATAAGTGGCAGCTTTGCGTCTGGCCTCAGAAGGCGCTCTCTTTTACCAGGGGCGGAGTGTGTCCCTGGGCGCCCGCTACCCTGCAGAAAACTGGGGCCAAGGCTTCGAGTAGGACTTAACTCTCGGTCCCAATGTAGACGTGTATTCGCTGTGAGTCAGCTGAGGCGTGACCGGGTCCCTGCTGCGTTCGGGGGGCGGAAGGGGAAGGAGGCCCGGCACCTCCCCGGTCCAGCTGGGCTTGCTGCACAGGCAACGCGATGAGAAACGGAATAAAACTCAGCGAAATGGAAGGCTTTCAGGTCAGCTTGTGCCTGGAGGACGAGGCCGCTGGGCACCGTGGCCCCCGCTCAGCGCAGGGGCCTGGAGAACGCCCGCCGGCCGGCTCACTGACGCTGCATCCCCGGAGTGGCGGGTCCTCAAATGGGCGGAACCACCCGGACACTGGGGGCGGGGGGTCGGAAGGGATGAGGTGGATTTGGAGGCCTCCCCCAACACTGACGTACTCCCTGGCCCAGAAGGACGTGGTGGGAACCGCGTGTGGTGTGGCCAGGAAGTTCTAGCATGCGCACACTCGCCCACCCGCAAGTATTTCTCGAACGCGGTACTGGTTTGCCGGGGCAGCCACAGCAGAGTGCCCGCGGCCCGGCAGCTCAGGCAAGGGAGACAGGCTCTCTCGCGCTTCTGGAGGCTGGAACCCCAGGGCAGGCGTGGGCAGGGCCGCTTCCTCCTGAGGCCCCTCTCCCGGTGTCCACGGCCCTCTTCTCCCGTGTCCCCACACGGTCGTCGCTCTGTGCGCGTCTGTGTCTGGATCTCCTGTTCTTATGAGGCACCGGTCAGGCCGGTTTAGAGGCCACCCTGCCCATCTTCCTTAGCCCCTGGTCTTTAAAGACCCCCTCTCCAAAGACAGTCACCTCCCGAGGTGCTGGCGGTTGGGACTTCGAGACACGGAATCTGGGGCCACAACGCAGCCTGCAGCAAACACCACGCGCTGCTCCGGCTTCCCGTCAGCACAACAGCAGACAAGAGCCGTGGCACTTGCCGCCGGGGTCCCACTGGGAAGGAGACAGGCAGCCACACGGATCGACGGTGACGAACGTGTGAGAAGGGGAGGCAGGGGGCGCCCGGGAGGGTGGGGTTTGCGGTTGGGGAGGCCGGAGGTCGGAGCGGACGCTGGAGCCGAGGCCAGAGAGAGGTGAGGGTGGGCGGGAGGGATGGCGAGGCTGGCGGGGGAGAAGGCGCGCCCGTGACGTGGGCCTGCAGGCCACGGTGAGGACCACGGGGAGGACCTGGGCTCTCGCTTGGTTGCTGTTACCGAAGAAGGTCTCCTCCCTCCGAACTGCGTCCTGCAGAAATCGGCAGCAAGCGGGACACCTGGCTTTTTCTGCCCCCTCGGGAAGCCCGCGTGCGGTCTGCACGGCCCCAGCGTGGCACTCTCGCGGACGGAGCCCCCCGCACCCCTGAGGGGTGTCAGGCTAGCAGTGATCTTCCCAGCTGGTTGACGTCACCGCCGTCACTGTCGTGAAGACGGGGCTCCCGGACAACAGCGGCCTTTTCCTCAACAGTCGCCGTGACCCAGACAGAGGGCGAGGCAAGCCGCAGGTGGCCAGTCAGCGTCGCGGCAAAACAGAAGCCGAGAACATGAAACGATATTAAAAATCACACCGTGTGAGTCCAGCCGCGTAGGCTCTCCTCCTGCACAGGTGGCTGAAAAACAAAATAAAAGCAGCCGGGGTGGGGGCAGGCAGGTCCCACGCGGGACTGGAAGGAACCCGGGACGGCGGCGTGGGGGGCCCGCTGGGACACTCGCGGCTGCAGAGGCTCACGGAGGTTGCGTTCGTTTCCTGCCACTGACGGGTCCTGCCGCCTCTGGTTCTGGCTCAGGGTCCTGAGGTCTGGAGACCCCGCCCACAAGGAGCCGCCAGTGGGGCCGGCACTCACGGACGGGGTCCGGGCCACCAGAGCCCACGGGTCGCCGCTGGGGAGAGAGACGGTGAAAACAGCTGATGTCAGACTGTTCAGATGCGGACCGTCCTTCCGTGATTGACGACTCAGGCCAACAGCCCACTAATCCAGCAGGGGCCCCACGTCTATTCATAGCTTCCTGGGGGCAGGGGCGCGGCCGCTGGAAGTGGTTTTGAACTGTTTCCTGTGGTTTCCCCCACCCCGAGGGGGTGGGGCTTCTATTTTTAGAGTGTCCCTGGCAGCGAGGGCCCTGGCTGCCATGTGGGGGCTGTGGGTGACCAGGGCAGACTGAGTGGGCCCTCCGTTCAGACGGGTTCCAGTGGAGAAGGCCACCACTTCCTTCTGAAGGAGGCAAGAGCGGACGTCCCGGCCGGCTGACGCCAGGACGCTTCGCCATAGATGCGTCACCGTGGTGGCAGAGCTGGTGGCCTCCCCACACGAGGCGCTGCGGCTGGTGCTCATCGTCGGCTCGCTGGCGTTCATCCCGTGGTTTCCCTGGACATGACCCCATGCTGGGCGTTTTCTTCAGACTGGCCCCATTTCAGATACTCTGTTCTCTTGAGGTGGCGGGTCCTGTCTTCGCCTGTGTACTGTGTCCCGCACAGAGTCCACACGTGACGCATTTCGTGGGCGGTGGTCCAGGCGACACCGTCAGGGAGCAGGCGGGTGAGGCGGGAGGTAAGGGCAGGAGGGAGGAACAGGAATCTAGAACATTCCCATCTGTGACGGGATGAGAACCACGAGAAGCTGCGGCTGACCGGAGGAGAAAATCCGCGCAGGGACCCTCGCCAGCCTGGCTCTCCACGAATCCCTGGTGCTGCTCGGTCCCGGGCGTCCTGGCCTTTCCTTCTCATCCACGGCCCCCGCTCCTGCCCAGGGCTTTCACTCCTGCCCTGCCTGCCCCGTCCCCAGCAGCCCCCCGCAGGCGGCTCTCTGTCCTGACAGAACACGGCAAAAACACGTGTGGCCTTGCGAGCTGGTGTGTCACTTGGAAAGGCGAGCCGGAAAGGGGTCAGCGAAGATGTGCCTTGGGCACTGTCTGAGGAAGGAAGAACCCCAGGAGCACAACGGGAAACGCGCACCAAGGCCCTCGGACTGAAAGACGTCCAGCTGAGTAAGGACAGTTAGGAGAGAAGACAGCCCAAGGGGTTTCCATGGGGTCCAGTCACAGTGAGCTCCGAGTCACCTCTTAGTGAGTGTCTGATAGGAGGAAAGTCCATCCTTAGTCTGACATTTTCATGTTTGTGCTTTTTCTCTTACATGAATACAACTTCCTTTCCTGCTTTAACATAACCTTTAACCCTCCTGTCCACACTTAGGCTCTCTCAGCATCTCCGCACTACCAAAACCTGTTCCAAGAAACTGATGTCAGTCATTTACACACTAGTATAAATAAGCAGTGGAAACGCTACTTTTCTGGGCAGGAAGTAACATTTAAGCCCCAGCTGGCTCAGTGCTTGAGCCGGCAGCAGGGCCTCGGACCACTCCATCCACAGCTGACACTGCTCCTGCCTGAGGCACACGCAGACAGTCTTCTAGCTGTACCCTCACCCAGGGTACTCACACACACCTGTGCGTGTGTGTGCACGCGTGTGCATGCATGTGTGTACACACATGCTCCTTCAGGGCTCCGGGGTGGAATTCAAGTCACGTTTTCCCAAAGCCTCCCTGGTATTCCAGCCCAGGTAATGCTGCCTGGGTCGCCCCCTAGAAAGGAAGCAAGCATGTGTTTACGTGTCGGGGCAAGGTGGCGGTGTCTGTCCCGAACGAGAGGGGAAGGAAGGCCCCTGGGGATGCTGGCGGCCCTGGGTACGGGGCTTTGCGATTATTACATGACCGTGCTATAAACAGGCGCCATTTTTTTGGTTTTTTTCAGTGGTAGTGGGCACCAGCTCAAAGATGTCTGCTAAACGAACTCCGTGTTCTCTGCTGACTCACTTGGTGGGAATTCCAAACCCCAGCGCCAACGCGCGGCCGACCTACGCGACCCTCCCCTGGAAAGAAAGCAGGGCCGTTTTGGTGTCTGTGTGAACAAACAATGGTCACAAGCCAGATTTTCTCTCCCCGGCCGTTTTGCCCCACGCCCGCAGCTCCAACCAGGCCCTCGGGGGGCCCCTGTGTCACCGGCTCCGGATGCCCGAGGAGGGGGGGGGTCCCAGATTGGCCCCTGTTTTCTATTTTTCAACCAGGGAAAGAGAGTCTCGCTATGCGGCAGGGGAGGGACACCAAGCCTCCGAGTCGTCCGTGCTTCGGCCGAGCCGAGGTGCGCACGTGACGGGAGCAGGGAGGAGGCGGCCCGGGGGGAGGGGCGCCCTGGACCCGGGGCTCGCGCCGCCCCCGCCGGCTCTGCCGCCTGTCCTCTCGGCAGTTACAAGAAGGCGCGGGTCTCGGCCAGGGCGGCCGCTCGAAGGCACACGCGGCCCCGGGCCGGGAACCCCCGGGCGCTGCTCGTCGGTCACCGAGGCTCTCCAGCCCCTTGTCCGAGCCCTTCTCGCCCCGGCTCCCCGGAGGCGCCGGCGGTCACAGAGGCCTGGCTGCCACGCGCACCGGTCTCCCCCGCACGCGGGTGCTTCCTGACGGTGTCCCGCGGATTCCCGTCAGGCCCATCGAGGGTCACTAGTTCAAGCCAGCGAATCACGAGCCGGCGAGAGACGGGTCACTTCTGGGCCGGGGCGCGTAACGGCGGCAGCGAGACCCTCCGTGGCTCCGTCCCCTCGGCAGGGCGCTGGGGTGATCAAGACGGCGGCCACTTGACGAGCCCGAGTCGCCGCGCAGGGGCCGCTGCTCTCCCACCGGGGACGGGCCCCGTGAACAAGGAGGAAGACTTTACCGATTTTCTTTGGGAAAGGCCATCTCGGGGCCGGGGGCTGTCTGTCACTCCAGCGCGGCTGGGCCTCTCCTGACTGGTACCTCGTTCCCAGCCCCTCCGGCCCTGTGGCCTTACGAGGCTGAAAACTCGGCCGCCTCCCCTCATCCAGAGCTGCCCCTTGGGGTCCGTCGCTCTGACACCAAGCCAAGGGGTCCGTGCGAGGACTGCTGTGGCGTCGGCCGTCAGATCGGTGAGCCCTTCAGGACGGGTTCTCCCCTCGAGGCCGGAGGCACGGAAGCCAAGGTCCAGACGGCGGCCACGCCCCTCGGTGCCGGGACTCGGGATAGCGTTCTGCGTTCACCTCTGTGTGTGACACTCTCCACTTCGGGAAACAATTTGTCACACCATTTTTCCTTAAGAATGGTGGGCCCGGGGCTGCCGCGGCTGTTTCATCCCCAGCTCTTTCCTCCGGACCTGCAGGAACCAGGAGCTAGAGCGATGTCCGACCAGAGGAGAGGAGCGGTGTGTGATGCCGACCGATGGGCACCTTCCCGAGGGCCAGGCTTCCTCCGGGAGACGCGCGGGGCTCCCTGGGCGCCTGCGGGCACTGAGCTGGCTGGGCTCCAGGGACAGGGGGAAGCGGCCCATTTTTATTTTAAAATGAATACACCGTAAAAATAATTTTCAAAATGTCATTTATAACAATTAATGAATTCAGTCGTCCAGAGGAGCATGGTCGGCACGTGCTTTGCACCAGGACGAGGTCACCGCGCTCGCGCGTACACCCGCGGGCGGGCACGCCGGAGAACTCGGACCAGCGAAGCCCCGCTGCCCGGCGGACGGGCCCGCCAAACACTCCGCGGCCACCCTGTGGATCTGTGGATAGTTTAACACTGGAATGGGATCTCTGGCGACGTTTCGGTCCCCCCTCTGCCTTTCTTGTTTTATTTTTCTTTTCCTCTAAATTCTGTGTACGGATCGTGCGTTGCCTTTGCAGCCGTATTTCATGCCTAAATAATAACGCGTCTTCAGCTCTGTTCCCGACACTTTTACACTCATGGTTTCACTCCCACGACGCGCTCGTGACATATGTGGGTACAGTCCTATGTCACGGTGGAGGACTGAGGCTCGGAGAGGTGACGCGACCTGCCCAGGGTCACGCGGCTCCTGAGGGGATGCGCTGGAGGGTGAACTGGGTGTTTTTTCTCCCCGCGGGACAGCTCCTTGCATGGAAACCCCACCACTTCCTCTGAGGGGTGAAAAGTTCTCGGGAAAATCCTCCCGTGAAGACGACACAGCTTTAACACAAAGGTGCCGGCCACTAGCTGAGAGCAGCAGTTTCCTTGAGGATTTAAGGGGTAAGAATTCACTCTTCTCGAGAGAGGACCTGAAAACAAACCGTTACCCTTTCTCCCTCTCTCTCGGCTTAAAAATAAATACATTTTGGCTGTGTTTATGTTAAAAGCGTGTGAAGAGAGAAGTTTACTAGTTGCGGGTAATTTGTACAATCTGTAACTACGAAATCGCTTCTATTTATTTATGTTGAAGGCTCTAACCTGGGACTCTCTCAACACGACCCCTCCGTTGGCTGCAGAGAGGAGCGTAAGCATAGCGACCGTGGCCGTGGAAAATGGAAACCAGGGGCCCCGCCACGGAAGACGCGCCATCGGGGCTGCCCCGTCCCGCCGTGTGTCGCGTGCGGGGTACTGGAGCCGTCCGCGTCCACGCCCCTCGAGCGGCGCTGCGTGGACGATCCGTCCGGTGATGTTGCTGAAAGGCGGATGCGCACTTGAAGGTTTGGTGTGAGGCCCGGGACCCTGCATTTCCAGCAGGGACGAGCAAGGGCCTCGGAGGCTTCTCGGCTCCGGCTGGACACGTGAACCACCTGGGCTCTCAGAGCCCCAGCGCCCGAGTCCAAAACAGAGCGGCCGAGTCAGCAACGCCTGGGCGGGCCCCGGGTGGCTCGAAGGCGGCCACGGCTGGGACTCTGCCTGGGACTTGGAATACCTTTCTCTCTATTTCGGAGCGTCCACCTTGGCCCCGGGCCCGGAGCCACCTGGCCGGCTGGGCCACCACTCGGCAGGGACTGCTGGACCCGGTCTGTCATCTGCTCACAACACCCTTTCTCTGTGCTGTGCCGGGGCTCCGTACGCTGAGCGGCGGGGGAAGTATACTCTGCCCCGTTGGTGACGGCTCGGCCTTGGGACGCGCGCTGCCAGTGGAGTGTGGGCAGAAGTGACACAGTGCGAGTCCTCAGCCGAGATCTCGGGAGGCGGCGGCGATTCCTCCTCGGCCCCAGCCTTCTGCCCCCGCGTCCCGTCCTGGGAAAAGCACGTCGGGGAGCTGCTGGTCTCAGACGGGGAAACAGGTGGAGCGGGTCTCAACCTGGCAGGGCAGAGCCGCCCTGGCTTAGTGACCAGTGAGCAGCACAGAGTTGATTCCGGGATGTTTGTTACGTGGCCTTGTCACAGCACGCCCTGACTAGCACGTCCTCGGGGTGACGAGAGTTGTGACAGCGTTCGTAAAGCACTGAGCGCCGGGCCTGACCCGTGGCGTGCCCCCCACGAACGTGAAAGTCATTAGCGCCAATGTGGGGCGCAGCTGTCGGGGGCAACTTCCGGGGAGCCCGCTCCTCCCCCTCCCTTTCTGCACCGGGACCCTGCAGCTCACTCCCCTCCCCACCCAGCCGCCCGCGCCCAGCTCTGGAGCAGGTTTGCCGAACCCCTGCCGGGGATGTGGGAAACGGCAAAAGCCCTCGCCTCCATGAATTCTCGAACTCTCTCGGTGTGGCCGGGGGTTCCGTGTCTCCAGTGCTCCCTGAAGGGATTTCTGTGGTCCTGCGACGAGGCGGGAAGGAAGCAGGCCCGACTTGGTTAAGAAGCGTTCCAGGCTTCACAGGACACTTGAAGGCGAGTCCTGGCTACAGGCTGGACTCGGGTCACGAGACTGTGAGAGAAGGAGCCGGCTGTCACCAGAGGTGCGCCTGGGCACCCCTGTGAGCCTGAGGGACCCCGCCCGCTTGCTCACACGGACCTCGACACAGAAACGCGACCTCGGTTACTCGGTGACCCTGGAGGGCGCCCGATCACCCCGAGGACACCTCAGCGGGCCGCGGCGAGGCCGAAGGAATAGCACGTGACACAAGCTGCTGCGCCCTTCGCTGGGGCACGAGGTCGGCCGTTAGCACCGGGGTCCCCACCTCCCTGGTTCCGCCACGCCGGTCTCTCACTCGTCCCCTGGACTCTGACGCACCGGCCGCTGCTCGGCCGCAATCCGGAATTAAGATGGGGTAAGTGCTCTGGGTGGCGGCACACGGAGGAAGCGTTTCCCTCCCGGGAAAGTGGGAACCTGCTCCACGGAGCCAGCAGCCTGGCGAGGAGGAAGGGAAAACCGACCTGGATGTCGGGAGGGTTTGCCCCGGAGAAAAGGAGGGCGGGTGCCCGTGGCGAGGCAGGTGAGGACAGCTGGGAGAAACCCGGCGACCTGTCATCCCCCCGGGACGGTGCCGGGCAGCAGGACGGGACGGGAGCAGGGAGTGGGCGCACGGGCGGCCGCCACAGCCGTGGCAGGTCGGGAAAATGCCGTCACAAGTCGAGTCGGGCACGGGGGGAGGCTCGCTCGTTTAAAGGAGGGGCTTAAACAGCATCTCTAAGGAACAGCTGATCCCCGTGACTGCGATAAAGGAAGGCACGCCGCCTCCTTCGCCGCCCGTGCCCGCTAAGACCTCTTCCCAGCACCCCCCCTCGCCTCCCCTCCCCCGTTCTCCTCCCCCCATGGAGTAAGCGCCTCTCGAAGATGCTCGGCACCCACGTGAAATCCTGCCACAACCGAGAAAAAACACGGGAGAAAAACTGTCTTCCTTCCAAAACCCACAGATTCTGAGTCCACACAAGCGGCTTCTCTACTGTCCTGATTTGGAGCAGGTCCTTGAAGCCTGCATCGTGCTGACTTGCTCAGGACGAAGCTTTAGGGCAGGAAGATGGGGGGGCGGGGCTTCACTTAGGCTGGGCTGCGCGCCACGGCCGACACCGCCGCTTAACCCGGCCCCGCGAGCCCCGTGGGCACGGTGCCGAACGGGAAGACAGGCGGGCACGTCCATTTCAGCAAATGGGGAGTTTTGCTCGTTGAAGTACGGTGTGGCCGGCGGGAAACTGAGTCAGGGAATGCTAATTACCTCTAGTACCGTTGCATCCAGCCACGGATGAGCCCCTATCAGCAGCGACCGCTCCAGCGAGGAGGCGTGGCACGGCCCGCGCACCGGGATCGCCCTGCGTTTCCCTGGATTTGTCCCAGGAGTGGAGCCTGCGGAACCCCCCCCACCTCGTTTCAGTTAACTCGAGCCCTGCACAGACCGTCTCCCCCAACACGAGCCACGGAGAGGGGGTGGGGTCTTCCCTGGAAGAGGCCAGTCTCCTCACGTTTTCCTCCGGGTGCCCGGAGATACCGCCCGTCACCATCTCAGCGCCTCCCAACTTCGCCCTGTGTGTTGGCGCTACCTGTGGGGGGACCGAGTCCTACTAGCTAGAGAGGCCACGGCGCGGGGAAGGGGCCACCCCAGGGGGAGGTAAGGGGGCTGGGGCAGAGGCGCCGAGGCTGCCTGGGCTCCCGGAGGTCTGGGGGCCGCCGCCCCGAGAGGGACTCCCAGTGGCTGAGCTGTGAACCGCAGCCGGCATGGGGGACCCCGGGGCGAGGGCAGAGGCCCCCTTGGGGGAGAGGCCGCTCCTCCCCCGCTGCGTTCTTATGAATGCGGTGGTCTCTATTTGAGTCTCCTCACGTAAGCAAGGGAACAAGACAAAAATTCAAAACACCTGGTGCTTCGAAACTTCCTCATTAAAAGAAAAAATCCCGCTAATAAAGGCGCGAGCAGGAAAGATGAAGTCCAGATGAGCCGCCGTGGCCAGTTCCAGCGACAAGCTCGCGCCCCTGTCTTCTCTCCGCGGCGGGGAAAGGGCAGGCTGCCTCGGCTTACAGTCGGTCGGTGCGGATTCTCGTCAGTGTTATCCTAAGCGGAACCACTGTTATCGCCGGGATGACGTTTGCCCGGCGTCCCGCCTCGGTCCTGCATCTGTCCAGCACATGGTCGGGACCAGAAGCCTGGAGCGTCATCGCCCGGACAAGCAGGGGACGCTCCGCGGGGCCTGGCGGGGGAACGGGACGGCCAGGCCTCGCGGTCCAGGCGTCCGCCGCTAGCCTCCCAGACCGCGGGCGTCGGGAGGGGGACTGCGCCGCGTCTCAGGGAGGGGTCTGCTCTCCTAGACCAAGCGGGCCCTCCTCCCTCTCGGGAACCGAGCGTCCACCTCCGGTCCACGCAGCTCGCGCTGTGCTTAGGAGGATGGCGGGAAGGGCGCCCGGGGCGTGCCCTCAGTGGCGGTGTCTCCAAGCCTGTGGTCTTCTCTCCAGGTTCCTTTCTGACGAACAGGGTGAGAACCACCGCCTGAGGGCGCGGGGCCGGTGTAGACAGAGCTGGAAGACTGAGGACGGAGAGTGGCTCCCCATTCGCACCCTCCCAGCCCCCCAGGACCGCCTTGAGGACCGGAGGGGGGAGGCCGACGAAGACACGCAGTGGCGAGGACACAGCAGGTGCACACTCGAGACCGTTCTGCTGCCCCCCGAACCAGGCGCCGAGCACAGTGACGTCCGAGCCACACGCCTGCCTGCAGTGTCGCCGTTCTCACGGGAACCTGGACTTCTGAGTCCCCATCTCCGCGGTGGCGATGGGGCTGATGCCTGCGTGAGGACAGTGACAGACTCGCTTTGCGGCCGAGCTTGCTAAGCTAGGGTGGGGGCACGGGGCTGGATGCCAGCGGAGGCGGGGGGGGGGGGCGGTGGTGAGGGTGTTCTGTGCTCACAGATCACCAGCCCGTGGTTCTCGGCTCATGACCACACCTGGGGATGGGACCCCCTCTGAGGACCTGATGCCGTCTGTGTACACCCAGGGGCCCACTGAAGCCCGCCCCAGCCCGTGGGGACGAGGGAGGCGCAGCCACCTGGCGAAGAATGCGGGGCCGGGGGTTAATCACGCGGCTCCCATCCCGCCTTCGTGGCTCGTGCGCGCGGGCCGCCCGCCTGCCTCACGGTTACTGCTGGCACGCTCAGACAGACCCAGGCCGACCGCAGGACGCATGCTTGGCGATCATGGCTGTTGTTCTGTTACCGTTGTTGTCGCCGGAGACCAGCAAGCCGAGGCACGGCAGCGCTCCCGCCGTGTGAGCTCCGGGCGGGCTCCAGCAGGAGGGCCTGCGCGTCCCGGGGCCTGTGGCTGTCCTCTCGGGGCAAACGGAGGCAAAGCCCGCCTCGGGTCTTCCGCTCCCCCACACTCCTCCGCTGGACGGGAAGCCGGTCTGGCCGCGCGTCTGGTCGGCATTCAGGGCTTCTCTGCCCTTGCGCCCGTAACCCGGCCAGGACGCGGCGTGCGGTCGGTTGTGGCTGCGAGCCCTCCCTCAGGGCTGTAATCAGCCCTCAGCACGTCCCAGTGACGCAGGCCAGTTTGGGGTCACTGGGAGGCCAGGCTGTGTGAGGAAAATGCTCACAAGTTCCCGAACCCGCCTCTCGCCTCGCGATCGTCTCCGTCGCTGCCTCCGGGCAGCGGACTCGGCGGCTGGGAAACTGAGGAGAGCCCGCCGGCGCGCGGTGGGCACGGCGCACGGATGCGTCACCGTAGATTACAGGGTCCGAGGGTTTACGATGCGCCGTCCCTCGATCTGGGCCAGCCGCGGTGGGAAGACGGGGAAGGAATGAGAAGCGGCTTGAATCCGGTCCACGAGATTCCCGGGAGGGGTCAGTTCCCGCCTCCGTTTCTGGCTGCCGGGGCCAGACGCATGCCGCTGTCCTCACCCGGGGTTCGGTCCAGGAGGAGCTGGGAGTCAGCGGGAGGCAGGCGAGAGCTCCCTCAGGGTGTTTCCAGACAGAAGGGTGTGACACGTGCGTCGTGATCCTGTCGGGAACCCTCCGAATAACATCCGTCAGATGAGGGGCGTGCAGGCTTGTACCGGCCTTCGGCGGGCTGCGTGTGCGGCCAGGGCCGGGGGGCGCTGGGGGGACTCCCTCCGTCACCTCCGTTTTATTCCGGACCGGTGACCAGTGGTCCCTCTGGGGCTGCCATCTCAAGGGTGTGGGCTCTGAGCCAGGCTGCCCCCCACGCCTGCCTGCTGTGTGTCCTCAGGGAAGCCAGCTGACCTCTCTGTGTCTCAGATCCTCCGTTGGTAGGGCAGGGCTCTGAAAGCGCCTTGTCGTGTGGTTGGGAAGATGAGGAGGGGTGGGCGAACCTGACGCATCACCAGAGAAAGCAGTCTTTAAGGACATGTCCTGTTAGGGACGGACGTCATTATCACTATCCCGACAGCCGCCACCAATCGGCAGTGCTGGAGGGCTGCCCTGCTGTGATCCCGGCTTCCCCTGGGGGACAGAAGGAGCCGAGAGTAGGAGGAGGCAAAACCAGGAAGGGAAATTCATGGGAAAATATCCTGAGTCTTCCTGGGAAACTGGGTGCGTCTAATCTGATCGGGCTGTTGAGCATCCAGAGGCCCCCGGGCCCTGTGGCGGGAAACACGCTCTCCAGGCAAGCCCCCCGTGCCGCTCCCCGCCTGGGCTGCTGGCCCCTCCTGACCTCAGAGGCCGGCGTTGCCATTTCCCTGGAATATTAGAGCCTGTCTCGTCTGAGGGCCCCCGAGACAACGATGCTAGCACGAGGCGTCGACGGGGGAGGTGCCACAGCAGGGCGGTGGGCGAGCGGGGAGAAAGGAAAGGGCCGCCTGGGGAGGGGGCTGGGTGTCCTTATCAGGCGAGTTAGTCTGGGAAGTGACAGAGCAGAGACCTGAGAACCCTCGCGCCCGAGGGGATGGAGCTGGAGTTCTCATCCGCCCGCTCGCGTGGCCGCCGGCTGGGGCGGCTCCCGGGGCGCTACCTCCGGCCGGCCACGTGTGCAGGCAGAACACGCCGGGGCTCTGGGCGGCGGTGCCAGGAGCTGGAAGAGGCGAGAGCGAGGGCAGGGCCTGACGCAGCTGCTATGAGGCCACGCAAGAAGAACGTTCCGGAGCCTTCCGGCCCCCCTTGGCTTCTTCCTCGGCTTTTACTCCTTTTGTCTCTTACGAACCAGCGTTTAGCTGGAACCGTGCTGTTGGCCTGCGGTGGTGTTTTCTACTTGTCCTGGTGGGTCTCACGCCCCCTGTCCACGCTACGTTGTCTTAAAGACAGGAACGGGGTTTTTTAGATGCTCAGAAGACAGGACACAAAGTATGACACAGACGCATTCATGTGTTTCTTCGGTCCCTGTGGGCCACTGCGGAATATTCCAAAATCCATTCCTTCTTCTTCCCAGAGGAAAGTCTTCAGCCACGAGCAGCCACGGCTACGGCATAATGACGGAACGAGGGGCCGGGAGCCGGGAGGGCTGGGGGGGGCACCGCCGTGTGAAAAGCAGCAGGGCGTGCATGGAGTGGTGGCCGACGAGGGGCGTCCCGCACGGGCGCCAAGGGCCACGGAGCCCGGAGCCCGCTGTGCCATTTCCAGGTGCACCTACAGAGCAGGCGGCCCTGGTCTCTGTGGCTTCCGGCAGACTCTGTGCCATTTTCCCCTGATGCCAGCAGCTGGTCCTACGACCATCTTCTCGTTTTTGCCGTCTGAGGTTGCACTTGATAAAAGCATCGCAATAGTGATGTGACGTAACCAGAGTCAACGTCTTGGAAAAGTGACATCATTCCAGAGTCTCGGTTTTGTCACCTGAGAAAGGAGAGGGTTGGGCAGGCAGTCTGTGAGGCCTCTCTGGTCCCCAACAAGGGTGACCAGTGCCGTGCTTTGCCAGGAAGGGTCCCCATGCGTGGCTGTTGCCGGGGTACACACGGAGCGAATTCCCCTCCACCTCCATGTCCCGGTTTGCGTGCAAACATACACACACCCCTCCTGCCGGCGGAGCCGGGGGGCGGCACTGAGCTCAGTGGAGGGCTCCCGGCCCAGCGGGGAGCGGCCGTGCCCCCAGAGCCGGTGGTTAGCACCCACTGCACGCCCCCGACCCCGGCTGGCACTGTCGGCACCCTCTCTGCATACACGTCCACGCGAACTGCCAGGCTGTCGGCGAGTGAACTTGGATCACAAAGCCTGCTTTAAGAAGCTCCTTTGGTGACAGTTCGGTGCATGTCCATACTCTAGTTCTTCCAGAGACTGCACAGTAAAGGAGTCCACTGAGCCGCGGTCCCTGCGGGTCCCCAGTGCCTGTAAGGACTTGGCAGCAGGGTCCCCGGCCTTGAGTGTAATTCTCTGCTTAGTCGTGGGTGCGGTGGGCTGGCTTTCCTGCAGAAAGAGCTACCAGATTTGGTCACTGCCAGCTGACCCACGGGACCCCTGGCTGACTGTCACTTGATTCAGATGCCTGCCTGAGAAAGGGGCACTAAATGACCCACGTGTGGGAGGCCGCAGAGGAGGGCAGCCCTCCGGCCTGGCTTTCCTCCCTTGTCAGACTCGGGGCCTTCTCTCCTGAGATGGGGGGGTCTTTCCCCCACTCCTGCCCTTGGGAAGGGGTGCAGATACTCCCCACCGGCCAACAAGGCATGCCCCAAATGCGCCCTGCATGTGTCCATGAGCCTCCGCCACAAACAGCGTCACTGCCTCCACCCGCTGCCCTCCTGCCCTCCTGACGCCATCGGCAGGGAGCCCGGACCCAGAGGGGCATGAATGCTAAAGGCTGCGGAGAAGTGAGGAACGAGCTAGAGAAGAGGTGAGGACTCCTGACTCCCAGGAAGGGTGGCATCAAGCAGCCTAGCTCCTCAGAACAGTAAAGGCCCTTAGAGGTGATAAAGTCATCCCGACTCGTTTTAACGATGGGGAAACTGAGGCTGGGAGAGGGCAGGACCTCCCAGGGAAGCTCAGCTTGGCGACGGAGAGTCAGGAGCTCTGCCGTAGGACCGGGCTCACCGTGAGACCTGGCGGGATGGGAAAACACATCCCTGCTGGAACGAACTGAGCCTGAAGCCCACCCAGGACCAGAAACATCTCTAGATTTTGCAGTTATATGAGCCAATAAATTCCCTTTATTGTTTAAGCCAGTTTGGACATCTGCTACCTGTACCCTGACTAACCCAGAGAAATACTGTTCTGGGGCCACACGGGACCAGCGCTCAGCGTCCTTAGCCTTCCAGCTAAATGAGATGAATGTATGCAAAGCCTCACATACAGCATTTAACACATGCAGGCACTCCATAAAAATTAATAGTTTTGCCTTCCTTCCTTCCTTCTTTCTTGTATTCAAAGCAATTTCAACTGCACCGTCAAAAATTAGATTTCCAGACCGCTCACGGATAAACATAGTCCTCAGTCTGGACTGTTTGGGGCTTTTTCAAGTAATTGCATGCCTTGGGAAATATTAATACAATGCCTTTATTTCTCCCTCGAGGCCGACTACGCGACACACTAACCCACTTGGAATGTGGTGAAGCTCTTGAACGCTAGCGACAGGCTTGAGTTTAAAACCGGGAACTGCTTATGTGCAGTTAACGTTTTAAGACTCGCTTTTCCACGTTGCATGTGTGCTGGGGACTCGCGGAGCAGAGGCGGGGAGTCGGCTGGCGTCGGCCAGTGCGATCCGGGGGCCAGGCCCGTCCCACCCCGCGGCTCCCACACACTGCGGCGCGAGAGCATCGCCTGCGTCACAGGGACCCGTGGAGCTCAGCGCAGTCGCGAACTGGGATGGGAAAGACCATCAATTTCTAGCCCAAGTGCGGGTTTGGCCTCCACCACAGACGCAGGTGACGAAGGGCAGTAGCGTTAGCGGCGCCCGTGAGACTTCCTGCCTGTGGAAATCACGTATTTTCGTATTGCATTCCAGGTGTTAACGGGTATCTCGAAATTTCGTACGCGAGCGTGCGGGCTGGAAGAGACAGTGGCTAGAGCCGACCGGTCACCGAACGCCTCGTAAGGAAGTGTGTGCGTCACCCTGTCACAGACGGTAACGTGCTCTTGCCCCGGCCTGCTGGCTGGTGTCGTTGTTTCTGTTGCCAGGGCCCCTAGTGTCCCTTTCTCCGACGGCCTCCCCAAGCGGAGTGTGAACTCCTTGGTGAGAAGGACCGTGCGTGCCACCCTTATCGCCAGCGTCGAGCACAGGGTTGAGGGTCTGGGGGAACACGCCGCACAGAGGCTCGAGTGAGTGAGGGCGGTACTCGGCAGTTTTTCGGACCCCCATCCCCGGAGAGGCAGAGAGAGGGGGCTGCCTCCCTTCTCGAGGTGCTCCTAACCACAGACCACAGCCTCACCTCCTCCTGCAAGTGGGGCGTGCCCGCTCGGTCACACGCGTCGAAAGTCAATCCCACATATACACACGTGTGCGTGCCCACACGCACACACGTATGCACAGGCACACAAATCAGCCAGAAGCTGCCTCCTTCCTGCTCCAGCTCCCACCTGACCTCCGGGAAGTTTATGAGTTTTGATAAACGGGGACCACGACTAATGAGGCTCCTCGCCCACGCCCCAGCCGAGGCCCGGAGGGGCGGGGACAGTTGGCGCTTCATATCTCTGAGCAGCGAGGCCTCACATGCCACACCAGTGAGCTCACGGGGGCCTGGGCGCCGTCCCTGCCGCCCGGGAGAGCGCTGTCTTTCAGAGCAGATTAAAAGAAAACAAGAACGTGGCCCATCCCCAGCTGGAGAAGCATGGAATCCTGCACTTCGCCGAAGGAGGAATGTGGCCCATTAATTACAATTTGTCGTCAATTAATGGCTGTGTGAAGTCCGGCCCCTGGCCGGGCACCCCGGCGTCACCCCCAGCAGCGAGAGGCGGCCGTCGTGTGCTGAGGAGCAGACCGCACCCTCTGGGCGCCAAGGGGTGCCTCCGAGCTGCATCAGAGAGGGGAGCAGGGGGGTCCACAAAGGGATGGGGGCGTTTTTCGGTAAGGGGGAGACGAGACCCAGGAACACACTTCCTGAACGCAGTGAGCACAGTGTTAAGTGAGGGGCGTGGTTCACCCAGGGGACCGGACCGGTTGACTCCGTGCAGGTCTTGGGAGTCAGGCACAGTTAGTTCCGGGACAGTAAGAGCCCTGACTGTCTGGACACGTGGACGCTAAGGGCTAGCACCATCGGGTGAGGTGACGGGACAGGAACCGTAGTCCCTGCGGCCAGTTAAGGGACAGTCACAGGCAAGATGCTTACTCACGACGTAGAGGAAGGAGCAGAGGGGGTGGTGGGCGGGAGGCCAGGGTTTCACTTTGTGGTCAGCGCCCACGGGCTCACGAACCGGCCCGGGGCCTCGGGCAGCGTCTTGGCAGGTCTGCGTCTCAGCTTCCTCCTCCGTGGAGCCTGGATGCCGATGAGAAGTGCCTGGCTCCGGGCATTGCTGGACGCGTCGAGTACGTGCGTTCGTGCACATGCCTACAAGCCAGGGCTCGCACGGGGACCACGAGGACACGTTGTGTTTATGAGGGGCGTGCTTGCAAAATCACCCGTGTTGTAGGCGCTGAGGTGAAAACTGGGTTTTAAACTCCACAGAAGCTGTCAATGATAATCGCATTTAGGCCGCACAAACCGTGCCAGGCCTGCGCTAAGCGGGGTACGGACGTAACTGCATTTAATCCTTCCCAGATACTGGTGGGCGCACGCATCCATTTCACAAGCAAGGCAGCGAAGGTTGGTAACTGAAAGAGTCAGAATTCGACCTCGGGGGCAGCTGGTTCCAAACCCTGACAGTGGGGCTAAGTGTCCAACGGTGCGGTTACCTTAACTACTAAGACAAGAGTGTCCTGGGGGAACTTCTGATGGCAGGGTGACAGACAGAGGGTGAAGTGCCAAAACCCGAAGTTCTATGAATTTTGCAAAGCAGACAGGCCTGTGTAGCCATCACCCATCTCGAGAACTAGACCTTGTCCAGACCCCAGAAGGTGCTGCCCCCGTGGAGGCGGGAGACGGTTCTGGCTACGGATGAGCCAGCCCTACACGGCTGCGACAACACCCGGCACCGCCACCAGCCTCCTCGATGCGTTGGTCTGGGAGCCCCGCACGGCCCGCGTGGCGGCTCAGACGCGGTCACGGAGCCACACTGATTCTCAGATGCCACCATCTCACTTCCCCTCTCAGATGCCACCGTCTCACTTCCCCTCAAAGTACCGAGGACTCCAAACAGCTTTTGCTCACATACTTTGTTTCATTCCAAGAGTATTCAACAAAACATAAAACAAAACAGAAATAGAAACCACCTAGCTTATTGGTTTGTGTGGAATGACGATACATTCAAATACATTCACTCGGGAAATAGCTACATGTCCCAAAGGAGGCGAGCGGCTTTGTTTACCTTTCCACAGATCTCTGGGTGTCTCGCTCAACAGAGGAGAGCTGGCTGCCCACATCTGCTCCTTCACTCTGTCTGCAACGATGTCATGCCACGTAGCTCTGGAATTCTCCTCCAGAAGCTCATGTGACAAGAGGAAAAGCAAAGAGCGTCTTGGGGACATCGCTTTGATCTCTCAGATCCCCTGAAAGAGGCACGGGGATCCTGGTGGTCCCCGGACATCACTCGGAGAGCGGCTGCGGGACACTGTTCCAGCGTGCGAGTGTACCACCCCGCCTCCGATCTCATGGTGATGGGCATGGGGGCTGTTCCCAGTTTTTGGCTATGATGAGTGCATTTGCTAGGGACATTTTTGTATATGACTTTGGGTACACACACAAATAGATGCATGCATGTGACACACACGCACACATACACACAAGCATGTACACAAGAAATACACACAGGAACACAAACGCACACATGTGTACACATGTATACACACGCGCACACATGTATACATGCACACACATGTACACATATAGGCATGCAATGCACACATATACACATGCACACACACATGGGAGCACATGGGCATACACAGTAACATGTGCATGCACGCAAATACACATGTGCACACATATGCATGCACAGCACATACCCATATACACATATAGGCATGCAATTCACACACACCCGTGCACACATATACACACTTAGGTGCATGCACACACATACACAGGCATACACACATGCACACACAGAACACATATGTACACACATATACACATGTGCACGCACACATGCAGACACACAACATGCACACATATATCACATATACACATATAGGCATGCAATGCACACACACATCCACACATGCCCGTGCAGATGTGTACACACACAGGCAGTTTTGTTGAATACATAGAAGTGGAACTAGGTGTACACACATGCACACACTTAAGTGCCCACACACACACATAAGCAGTTTTGTCAGGTACATACACAGAAGTGGAATTAAGTGTGCACACACAAGTGCACACACACCCAGACAGTTTTGCTGGGCATGCACACAGAAGTGCGCATATGCACATGCCCGTGCACACATGTACACATACAGGTGTGCATACACATCCCTACGTGCACACACATAGGCAGTTTTGTTGGGTACGCACACGGAAGTGGAATTAGGTGTGTGCACACACATGCACACACGCATAGGTGGTTTTGTTGGGTACGCACACGGAAGTGGAATTAGGTGTGCGCACACACATGCACACACGCATAGGTGGTTTTGTTGGATACGCACACGGAAGTGGAATTAGGTGTGCACACACACGTGCGTGCACACACGGGCACAGGCAGTTTTGTTGGGTACGCACACGAAAGTGGAATGAGCGCACCCCAGGGAAGCTGCGTATTTAGGTTTAATCGATCTGTTTCCCAGCTGTTTTCCAACGTGGCTGTTCTGAGCGCGACCCCGCAGCAGCGAGCGAGGGTCTGGCGTCTCTTCCGTGAAAGTAACGGACCCCTTCTTAGCGCAGTGAGTCACCAGGAGGGGAAGAAAATCGAGGAACCGGAAACATTTTTAAAACCTTCTACTTTGAGATAATTTTAGATTCTCAAAGAGTTGCAAGTTTAGGACACGGAGTTTCTGAACACACCTCGCCCGCTAGTGATGACGCCATACCCGACCCAGGGACATCTGTCAGGCGGGAGAGACACCAGCGCTACAACGGTAGTGCCTAAGAGACACTGCTTGGCTTTCCCGGCTGGATTTCCTCCTTCGGCTCCAGGCCCCGGTCCTCGGCCCCACCTCACATTTCAGTGCCAAGTCGCCTTGGGCTCCCCTGTCCGTGACGGTTTCTTGGACTTCTCTTCTCCTTCATGACCGTGACACTCTGCAGAGTCCCGATCGGGCGCTGTGCAGGATGCCCCTCAAACTGGGTTTGGCTCCTCATGGTCAGAGGAGGTAATGGATTTGGGGAAGAACGTCACAGAAGCGCTGTGTCCTCGTCCCGTCCTACCGAGGGGTGCACGCTGCCAACGCAGTTGTTTTGGGCGATGGTGGCCCTGGTCACTTAGGGGGGTGTCTGCCAGCATCCTCCACGGGAAGGTCGCGGTTTCTCCCCTCCTGTACTCTGGGCAGAGGGGAGTCACTTCGTCCCTCCGCCTTCAGCTGTACCCCCGCAGGGTGCGGTCCTGGAGCGTGTGGGCGCGGGCCGCCACCACGCCACACCGGGAAATCTTTCGGGGGAGAGATCCCGAGGCTCGGCCCCCATCGCGCTTCTTCAGAGCCCCGCCCGCTAACGTCAGCATCGATGGCTGGGTCTTGCCACAGTGACTCTTCCTGATGGTGACTTCTCCTTGCCCTCATCCCTCGTACATTTATTATCTGGACCTCTTCTGCAAGGCAGACTTATCCCCTCCCCCTGTGTTTGTTTATTCCGACATCTCTTTATATCACGATGGGCTCGTG
Source organism: Paradoxurus hermaphroditus (assembly GCA_004024585.1). Taxonomy (NCBI): domain Eukaryota; kingdom Metazoa; phylum Chordata; class Mammalia; order Carnivora; family Viverridae; genus Paradoxurus; species Paradoxurus hermaphroditus. The sequence continues at coordinate 21,966 of PITB01011984.1, forward strand.
GATATGTATTTCATCCATTGGGTAATAAGCTGACACTCTCGATTTTCATCGTGTTGCTCAAATTGTCCCAGCTTGGTCACGGGAAGACCTTGTGGATTAACGCCTGTGTCCTTTTGGCATGACCCATCCTTTTTATTTTTATTCGTTTTAATACTTACTCGCTTTCTGGTGACACTCAAGGGTCTTCTTGTATTTTGCCCGCCCAGCCTTCGAATCAGCGTTCCGAGGAGTTGGAACCGGGTTCCTTTCCAACCTTCTTCACAGTTACATTGATTTCGTACAAGTGGGGAACGCTGTATCGGATATTCTGATTCCGAAGGTAAACGTGGAATGTTTTGTTCCACAATGTGCCGATTGTGTGTCTGAGGCTGTGTCTTTGCAATATAATCAAGCATCTGTTTCCTGGGTAACTTTCTTTCCTGGTAAAGCTCATTTAGAAAGCAGATACGATTATAGACTGCTACGTGGTGGAGACGCCCTGTCATGCAGGACCTGCAACCCTGGGGCCAGCAAGGGGGTGGTGGGGCGGAGGCGGCGGCTGAGGGTGCAGATGTTTCCGCCAGTGTGCGAGCGATGCGTGGTGACCAGGTCACTGCCTCGGTGAGAGCAACGCGGTCTTGCTGTTCTCCTGGTCGGACTCTCAGTATGGGCCCCTGGGGATTCCACCACTGAACTTTCTTCACACCAGGCTCACACATAGTCACCACAGGGCGGCGTGGATATTTAATAAATCAGGGGCGCCTGGGGGGCTCAGGCGGCTAAGCGTCCGACTTCAGCTCAGGTCACCGTCTTGCAGTTTGGGAGTCCCAGCCCCGCGTCGGGCTCTGCGCCGACAGCCAGGAGCCTGGAGCCTGCTTCGGATTCTGTCTTCCTCTAACTGCCCCACCCCTGATGTGCGCGCGAGCTCTCTCTTTCTCAGAAATAAATAAAAACATTTTAAAAATTTAAAAAAAAATCACCAACGATGATCTGGACTCATGCTGTTGCTCTAGACACGTCGAAACGACAGGTGTCGATAACGGAGCGGCGGATTCCCGGCGTGGCGGCCTCGGCCGTCTCCTGCAGGGACGGAGGGCTTCCGATTTCCCCTCTGACCAGAGGCAACTGGGCTCCGGTGGCCGCCCTTTTGGTTCCCTCCAGAGCCCCGCACGTCAGTGCTCTCCGACGTCTTTCCCATGAAGTGCACGCGGGGACTTGGGCGTGCGGGGCACCTCTCCATGGGAGAGGAGTTGGCGACTTGCAAACACATCTGGCCTCCCTCCCGGAGGAAGGCGCTGACATCCGAGGGGCCGGACCCCAGAGGCAGAACGGCAGTTCCGTGTCGGTCGCTACGGTGTTTGGGCAGGAAAGCGACTAGAAAGGGTGTCTCCCGGGCGAGGGTATCTCCTGATACGATCAGCCCGTGTGAACCTCACCTCCCGCGGCTCGCTGGCTCAGGGGCCGTGCATTTGTCAGGCGCTGTGATGGGGCCCCCCACCTTGCCGGGGCGACATATGGCTGAGGAATTCGCATCGCCAGGAGCCTGCCTTGGGAGCTCTGTGCGCCCGGGGTTCATTACTTAAACTGACTTCGAGACGCCTGCGTGGGGCAACCGTGTTGCACCCTTGCCGAGGCCACTGGAAATACGAGTTTGCGGAGACAAAGAATCATTCCCAGATTTTTCTTTCTTTTAAAAGGCTAGAGCTCAGCAAAAGCCTTTTGGTGATTTGAGTGAGTCCCGCTGAAGAATAATCTGGGGCACGGGAGCCAGCCAAAGGATTCCGGATGATGAATGGAGAGACGCCAAACCTTTCTGGCGGGAAGGTTCTTGCAGGTTAAGCTCCTCTCTGTCCAAAGAACTTGGGGGAAAAATTGCTATTATTTATTGTGTGTTTTCCAAGGGCTGGCTCAGGCTAGGTCTTTGTACACTCGAACCATGTGGAACCTGCCTGTTTTGCATGTAAAATCAGGTCAAAAGTCAGTAATGGCACGCCGTCCAAACTAAGATAGAAGTTCATTTCTTACAGGTCTGTGATAGCTGGAGACACACCCACTACACGGGTGAGTACACTGAGGCTCAGGGTCCCGTCACCCGGTCACGCGCTGATCAGCAGGGTAGGACTGGGACTTAGACCCGCATCCACACGGCTCCGGGGGCACGCCTGAAGGTACTACGAGACAGTGCTCCCGGGGCACAGGGATGTTTGTGGGGCGCTTACGACGGGTCTTGACACAAGGCGACCGCTATTTCAGCAAGGTTCGATAAGAGCAAATTACGAAAATATTTTGTACTCACACTCATTAACACGCATACACTGAATTCCACACACAGCAGATCCTGGTCCGTTGTCTGGCATGAAATCCTCCATACTTGGCCGTGTTCGGGATTTGCCAAAAAGTCCCCTCGCCCCCAGTCTGGCCAGAAGCCATCCCCGGGCCCCGGACACACCGCCTCACCCGCCAGAGCACAGAGTCCCCGGGCTTCCTGGGCGCCGAACCTGCCCACGGACCCCAGCCGGATTACAAGGCTCTTCTGGAACACAGAGGCCACCACCTGGGCAAAGGTTTCTTTCGCCCCACAGGATTATGAAAACGACGGAGAAATGGGAAGCACCTGACCCAACAGAGCACCTTCTCGGGGCGCAGGAGGTAGGTCAGGAAAGCGCTGGACGCCCCGAGGCGGCGTGTTCCTCGGTCTGAGGGGGTTGGGCCGGGCTTTAACATTTCTTTTTAGATCCAGGAGCCTCTGGGATGACACGGTCTCACCGTGAAACGGGGCCTCCTCCTGCCCCACCACGTTCTCGCCGAGGCGGGCCGCATTCGAGACGCCCGCCAGCCTCCACCGAAAACCACCCGGTTCCTGCCGATCTGTGTTTTGAACGGGTAACACACGCACCCCTGCAAAATGTGCACCCCTGCAAAATGAGCCCGCGTGTGAAAGCAGCTGATGCCGTTGGGTGGACGTGGCGTGCGTGGCCCGGACGGTGCCAGAGGACACCCCCAGGCGTCGCCTTCCTGGGGCGGCTCCCGCTGGTCTTCAACAGCAAGCTGGGCCCGCGTCCCCCTCGCGCTCCGCCTGGAACTCGGGCCCTGCTCCAAGGACTCCTTTCCAGCTGGGGGTTTCCAGCACCGCTGGCCGGGCCGCCCACTCGCTCTTCCAGCGTGAGTCACACAAGTGGCTCGTTCTTGCCATTCAGTCATCACCCCCGTGTCACCACCTCAGGGAAGCCACCCTGGCTGCTGCGCCTGAACGAGCTAGTGCAGCTGAGGAACTGAACTTTAGTTGGTTCGGTTTTCATTTATTTAGATGGAGGTGGCCATACGTGGCTGGTGGCCACCACGGCTGCCACGCTGTATCTGGTGAGCCAAACCAGGATGACGGGGTGGCTGTTCACCGCCCAGATCCTGCAGTCACAGGCCTGGGTTCCAGTCCCATCCGTGACCCTGACCAGATTAGGAGCCATCTTGGATTACCTCAGAGAGGTGGCGGCCGTGGCCCCACCACGGGGCCATTAATTTCTAGCTGGAGGCCTCAAGACTCCAAAGCCCCGAAGAAGAGTGGACCTCGGGCACGACCAAGGGTCGGGAGAGAAGGTATTCTGAGGCTTATCCCACCCCGCTGCCAGCCAGTAACCGCGGGTGCTCGTGAGGGGATGCGCTCGGGCCCAGGACGCCTGGGCGTTGTCCACGGCGCATGCGTGGGGGCCTGGTCTGTGCGTCGGTCGTGTTCGCCGTCTCCGCCCATGTCTTCAGAGCCAAGGGGCCACCCCGTGGCCTCACTGTGCAGGCGAGGACGGACTTGCAGGGGAGGAGGGGACTCGCCAGCAGCAGGACCTCTCGAGCTGGTCCGGGGCGGGGGTTCGCGTGGGACGTCGGGGCCAAAGCGGCGGGTTCTCTGGGTGAGCTCTCTCTTCTTGAAGACCTGGAGGAGTGGGCACGTCGGCCGCGGCTCTGCCTCCTCGCCAACCCCTCTGCTTCCCACCGATTGAATCCTCCCTCGTTCCGTCGTGGTCCCCTTCCCCGCCCCCGGAGGGACGCGATGAAGCTCGGGTCTGGACGCGGCAGACTCCCCCCGATCGCGACGGCGTCACTCTCTCCCTTCCCGAGCCAGGCTGAGGAGGAGGACACTCTGAGTCACAGCCCTGCCTGCCCCTGACCAGGCTGGCCGAGGGCCCTCCCTCGGGGGAGAGGCCAAGAAGGCAGCCTCAGACTTTCCTGCCACGCCGCCGGCCCCCGTGTCTGTGCTGGGACCACAGAGGGCTGAGGCTCCCGGCGGGCGAGGGCTCTGCTCTTCCACACTCATTCCTCAGGGCAGCCCCAGCAGACGCGGCCACCGTCCTAACCCGGCTTTACAGGTGAGGACGCCGAAAATGGACGAGACGAACCACGTGCCGTGGGGCCTCACCTGGGGCGCCGCGGAGGCAGGACGTCAACCGTGCACCCCTGAGCATCGCCCGGATCCCCCCCCATTCTGGCAGCATCAGCTCCACTTCGGGGGGCACCGCGGGCAGCGGGGGCAGGACCTTGTGGGCCAGGAATTCAGGAAGGGTTCAGCCAGGTGGTGCTTGCTAGGGGCTCTCCTCTGGATGCTGCCAGAGGTCCTCAGGTGGCTGACGGGCGTCCGAGATGTCACGCCCACACGGTGTCACCCGGAGCTCAGCAAGGCTGTGCGCGGGAGCCTGCACTCGGCCCGTCTGTGTGGCTGGGACTTTGTGCTGCACGGTCTTTGGGGTCATCGGGGGGAGCCTCCCATGGGGGGGCGTCCCCGGGGACCCAGGAGGAGGCACCAGCTCCCCTGTGACCCATTCCCGTGGACCGCAGGTCACTCCTGCAGCCATCCGCTGGTCAGGCGCGGCGCCCAGGCCAGCCCGGGTTCAGGAGCAGGGGGACCGGAATAGCAGGTGCCGCTCTGTCAGAGGCGCGAGCAGGAGGGAGGCACCGCCATGGCCACGTCTGTCTGAACAGGAAGATGAAGGGGCCCCTGAGTGGCGGTCGGTTAAGTGTCCGACTCTTAGTTTTGGCTCAGGTCCTGCTCTCACGGTGGTGAGACCGAGTCCCACGTCAAGCTGTGCACTGACAGCATGGAGCCTGCATGGGGTTCTCTCTCTCTCTCCCTCTCTCTCTCTCTCTCTGTCTCTCTCTCTGCCCCTCTCCCCCTCATGCTCTCTCTCTCAAAATAAATAAACTTTAAAAAAAGGAAGATGAAGCGTGCCAGCATGTCCCCTTCCTCAGGACACTTTGCATTTTCGGCTTGATCTGTCGTCGTCAGGTGGGAGCTAGTTTGTGCGGGAACGGTGCCCGGCTCCCGCCACCTCGCCCCTGGCTGCGGTTGCCGTCACCCCTCCCCGGGGTGTGCGGGAGGGCACAGCCCTCTGTCTGGAGCTCCACCACCTCTTCCCATAGAATCAGCGCGTCCGGCGGAATCACTGTGACGACCACGGGTGGGAGTCCCTGTTTACGGGAACAGCCAAGGGCCGAGGATTTTATGCCACATCTTCTTATTTACGGCTCCGTGAAATGACCATTTCCCGTCCAGGAGGCAGAATGATTGGCCCGAGATGATCTACTTAATAAGCAGGGAACCGATGCAAATGTATGGATTTGTAAGGGGACTTATTGCGAGGAACTGGGCCCTGGCTTACATGCGTGTGTGGACGGGCTCAGCTGGTCTGGGCTTCACTGGGTGGGTGGACGGGAGGTGGCCGCTGAGAGTTGGGACTCCACGGGCGAGGGCCACAGCGCTGTCACCCATGTGCGGGCGGGACCCCCGTCCCTCCCTCCGCCTGTCCGTCTCTGTCCTGTGTGTGTGTCTCTCTCTCTGTCTCAGCCCAAGTCCTTCCTCGAAGGCCTCTGACGCCTGCACGCGGCTGGGCGTCAGCGCAGGTTTGAGGGCACGCCCGTGCCATCCAAAGCGCTGCCGCAATGCCCAGGGGCACCCCGCCACGGCCCCCACTGCAAGGGCACCGCCACCCCGGCACGCCATTTCCGGAAGACAGTCTGACGGAGACCCAGTGGCTTGGAGTTAACCGGCCCGGTTCTCCAGCGGGGCAGCACCTCGGAGCCCACACACCGCCGGCCGGGCCGAGGGAGTCGACGGGCACGAGTGGAACTTCTTAGGGGACAAGGGTCACCCGAGCGGCCCGAGGCGTGCTAGCGCCGAGAGGGCTGGGAGTGCGGGCTCGTGACGAGGCCTGGGCCGCCCCCTCTGCCTCCTACCAAATTATTTCTCTTTATTTTGCTCGTTTTACTGATGATGTCATGACATGGCCCATCAACCCTTAATTAAAACCACGGCTGCAGCGTTCGCTTCCTTTAAACCGTGACAGCCAGGGCTTTGGAGCGGCCCCCCCCCTTCCGAGTGACAGATGCTTGGGAGAAACCGGTGTGGGTTTCCAGAAGGAATCGAGAGGTTCTCAGAGGTGCCGGGGCGGGACGGACTCAGGGCGCGAGGTGCTGGACGGGTCCCTCAGCACACACACGCCCTGGGATCCAGTCGTCACAGATGTTATCAGCGAGGACGAGGTCACACGGCGGCAGGGTGGACCCTCACTGAATGTGACTGGGGTCTCTGTGGGGGCCCGCCCAGGAGGACAGAGACACAGGGATGGGGATGGACGGCCCGCAGGTTCCAGAGGGAGCACGGCCCTGCCGAGACCTCGATTCTGTGATACCGCGAGCCTCTGTTGTTTCAGACAGCGGGTTTGTGCTGTCTGCAAACTGACACCGCGGCTCAGCTCTCCCCGAAGCTTCGGGGGGCCCAGGTCGCACCAGGATGTCTGTGCCTTGGTGACAGGCTGGCGGCAGTGGTTACCACACGTGGGCTTGAAGGGTTCCAGGGTGTGTGTGGGTGTGAGCACGCCTGCACGTGTGAGAGACAGGCACACGTGCGCATGAGTGTGCGTGTGTGCACACCTGTGTGTGGCAGTGTGTAGGTGTGTGAATGTATATGTGTATGAGACAGATACACGTGTGTTGTATATGTGTGTGCATATCTGTGTACGTGTGGGACGGTGTGTAGGCGTGTGCATGTGAGAGACAGATGTGTGTGTGTACAGGTGAGTGTGTGTATGTCGGTGTGAGACAGACAAGTGTGTGTGACAGACTCGTGTGTGTGAGATGGACACGTGTGTGGCAGACACGTGTGGTGTGCACAAGCATGTGTGTGCCTGTCTGTGTGACATGCGCAGGTGTGCATACGTGTGAGCATGTGTGAGGGGGTGGGTGTGCGTGTACAGGTGCGTGTGTATCTGTGAGACAGACACGTGTGAGTGTGTGAGTGTGAGAACGCGCACACGCCGTTGTCCCCACGAGGAGAGCGACGGAGGCCACGACGCTGTTTCGTGAGCTCGAGGTGTCCCCTCGCCTTCCTGGGCTGCTCTGGTCGTTTCTCTCAGTAAAAATTTCTCATCGAAGAGTCTCATTTCCTTCCCGTTGCCTTTTTTGTTATTGTGGTAAAACACACATGCCCTAAAATTTGCCTTTTTGGCCACAAAGGCGCGAGATCCAGTGGCATCACGCACTCACCGCCGGCGCGCCCCTCCCCGGCCCCCTTGCACCTGCCGTCCACTCCCCATGGGCCCGCAGGCGAGGGGCACCGGGACGAGGGGCTCTGGGAGGCCGCTGAGTCCCTGTCTTGACCATTTCCGGCCGCCCCTCTTTGTTCAGGTGGCCAAGCTTTGCGCCAGCAGGTCAGGGCCAGGTGAGCGCCGAGGAGCCCGCAGCCCGCACCCGCTCCGACCCGGGGCCACAGTCTGGGAGCCGTCGCGCTCCCGATGCTCCAGCCCCAGACATCGGGACGGTCCGGCAGCGCACTCACCGTCACCCGCGACATGCTCACCACGTCAGAGGCCGGAGGGCACGGCGTGGGATTTAAAGCAAGCGCCGGTTCACAATTCTCCAGACCGCTCCCACCGCGCGGGTAGGAAGGCCAACCAGGACAGAAGGCAGCCTCCACGCGCGTCTGCTAACGTGTCATTTTTTTTTTTTTTTTAGAAACGCACAAACGACGTAGAAAGTGTATCTCGTGCCTGGTAAAATTCTGGTAACTTTGCTTAGCGGTACGAACCCAGGAAGAGCAGCTTCTGAGCACGCCGGTGTGCTCGGGGGTTTAAGAGAAATGGAGCCGGTTTAGGGAAGAAAGAAAACTGCGTGTTTTAAACACCCCCCCCCAAATTCTTGTCCCAGGAAATCAGTGACCCCTGGGGACGGGCAGCTGGAAGACAGGGCCGCTCTAAGCGGGGGATGAGAACAAGGTCTCTGTTACAAAGAAAGCAGGGCGTAAGGGAACACCAATTGGTAACAATTAGAGACGGATCAGCGAGGTGGGGAGAGTTCAGGTCCCCTCTGGGGCCTATTTATATATCCTCCCCAGAGCAAAGGGCTCGTTAACCTGGGACTGGCTATCGGCTTCCCCCATCAGTGACCTGCTCCAGAGTCTCTGCAAGGAATTTCAACTGTGGATGACTTTCCTCAGCAGCATGTGTGACGCCGTCGCAGGGGACGCACTCTCCCCAACCCTCGGGAGCGTTGCAAGCGTGCTGCCCCCGGGACCCGGGCGGACGCTGCGCGCTCGTGAAGGGGACGGGGAGCAGGCGATGGGGGGTGGGGGCGTCTGCGGCAAACTGAGAGCCCAGACGTGGCCCAAAGTGACCGTCACGGCTGAGCTCCAGACTCTCGCTTCTAGCCGGGAACACCGAGTTTATCGAGAGCAGCAGGACACCTGCACTTATAGGTGAAATGTCCTGTTTCTGGACAAAATGAAGACGCCTACCGCAGTCGAAGGCCCCGTACTAACGTCACAGGAAATGACAGTGATTCTCTCTATGGACCACAGCCAAGGACCACAGCCTCTCTTCCCTCTTGAAGGGGTGGCCTTTGGTGCCCGGCAAAATGCAGCTGTGTGGCCTGCCCCGTGCCTTCTCGCTGGGCCCGAGCGCGTCTGACGCCACACCTGTGCCTGGTCTGTGCCTCATTCCAGAAGCACCACTCCCCCCCCACTCTCTAAATGCAAGTGGAGTTCAAAGTCACGAGGGAGGTGGTCTTCCTGATTCGTGAGGAGTGTGTCCGTGGCTGTGAGAGCGGGTTCAGGCCTATCGGCTGGCCCGCCCCCCAAAGAGCTGGGCGCTCCCGGACTGGCTCTTCCCCCTGGGGGCTCTCCTCACCCACGTACGGGTCGGAGGTCACTGCGCTTCGGGTTCGAGACGATACAGTCTGGTTAACTTTATGAGGTTGACGGCTTTGACCTCAAGCACCATCGTCAACGTCAACGCAGACTCACCTGGTGAAGCTGATACAGGTGTGACCCTCCGACCGTGGGCCGGGGTCTCTGGGGTGGGGTCCCAGCCCCTGCGCATTTGTGAAGCTCCTGCTGAGATCGCCGGCCCTTCGGCTCGGGCGCTTCTGTGAAATCCCCTTAGCCGACCAGCACGCCCTGCCCCCCTCAAAACGCCTCACTTTGTGTCTGTTCATTTGATACTTGGGACCAAAACAAAGTCAATTAGAGATGACCCCTTGAGGTCAGGGACCACATTTGAGCACCTCCGACAGCATATGGTTCAGGGAACGCTGGTGACGGTGCCTCCACTTTCAGAGCGACCAGGGTCACCAGCCTGAAGCTCTCGTTACGAGAGAATGGTCAACGGCCTGGTTAGTAAGCTAACGGGACCTCCCTCCAGAGAGGCCCCAACCCGGAGCCCACAAGGGGGGCGGGAGGGGCAGGACCCGGGCACAGGGCGCTCGCCGTAGGAAAAGGGACCGCACTCACCAGAGCTGTCCCCTGAGCTCCAGGATGGAAACGTCTGCCACTACGTCCAGGCTCCAGCCACCTCCTGACGCGTCAGCGTGCGATGCAATTCACGTGAGCAAACAGAGCTGACCCAAGAAACGGGACGGTCTCAGCGTTTGGAAGTTAATCCGCGTAAGCCTCGGCGGTCGATAACCTTGAGGTTCAGGAAACCAGACACCGCGGATCAGCGCACAGCCATGCCGGGCGGGAGGTTGTGCCCTGACCTCTCCCCAGTCCCCGGGTTCAATCCCAGAGGCCGACGCTGGCTCTAGATTTCTTTTTTTTCTACTTTTTGGTGGCGCACCATCTAACCTCCACTTCGCCTTGTCTCCTTAAGGCCAGGGTCACCTTTCAGTAAAACGGAGGACACGCTGCAAGTGGCCGGGGTTTATTTTTCTGCTGTCATTTCCAGTTTACGTCACAAAATTTGATCTTAAAGTAACGAACAGCTACTGAACTCTGTCCGGGATTTTTTTTCTTTTTCTTTTTCCCCAGAGACTAACTGCCCATAAACCAGTCAGGGTGAGAGAGTTAGGGGTGTGGACTGTGGAGTCACATGCTTTTAAGAGACAGATCATACCCATCCTCGGGCACGTTACACGAAAACTATGTGATTAAGCAAACGAACCCGGACGACAACATCCCGTCTCTCTGGCTGTGGGGATAACCGACCTAGTCTGCCGGCTTGGCGGGCGTGCCTCGTGGCCACTTTGCATAAAGCAAATCTCACTCGCCTCCTAGCCTTCTCTCTTCCCCGCCAACTTCAAAAGCTCAAGCCAACCCTCTCCCAGGAGGGTAAAATTTCCAGGGTGACAGATCTGAACAGCAAAACCAACTTGAGGTCAAAGGCAAAAAGAAAACAGCCTCTCATCTGATTAATGGTTTGAATTTAGTTAGTGGGAAAAGCTCAAATCAGACAGTGTGTGACTTGGTCAGGCCCCAGGTCCCTTCCTGCAAAATTGCATGACGGCAGAAGGGTCGGCCGGTCCGGGAAGGCCAGCTCTGGAAGCTGCGTGCTGTCTGTGCGACGGTCTAACCGGCGAGTTCAAGAGGAGTTTTAGCGGGCGGGTTGGTGACATTCCAAGGCGGTGGTGAAAAGGGTGGTTTTGGGGTTGTAAGTTCTGAGGTTTTTGCAAATGAAATCGAGTTTTGGAGACACGGCAGCAGCACATTCTCACCCCCTAACCTTATCGCCGCCGCCCTATGGAATGGGAGGAGTGGGGGTACAGACCTTCTAGGGAGTCTGGGTTTAAACACTTAGAGCCGTAAAGGGTGAGAGCGGGCAGGGATGTTGCCTTTTCAGGATTAAGCTGGGTTATTTGAAACGGCTCTCATAGGGGTGCCTGGGGGGCTCCGTCGGTTAAGCATCCGACCTCAGCTCAGGTCATGACTTCCTGGTTCCTGAGTTTGAGCCTCGTGACGGGCTCTGTGCTGACAGCTTGGAGCCCGGAGTCTGCTTCCGATTCTGGGTCTCCCTCTCTCTCTGCCCTTCCCCGCTCATGCTCTCTCTCTCGAAAATAAACATTAAAAAAAAGAAAGAGCCCTCACATCGTTCCTTCATTCATTCCACAAGCACCACTGCGATGGGTGTGCTCAGCGGGCACGGCATCGGGGGCGAGCGATTCAGGCAAAGGCCTCCCGAGAGGGCACGGCAGGTCCCAGAGCGGGCGGTGAGTCAGCCGAGGTCACGCCCGAGTGTGCAGCTGTGTCTGGTTGAGCGTCTTGCTTCTGAGGCCCAGCGACCCCCCATCACACCTGGTTTCCCCGACCACACCCCGCCTAAGAAATGGGCACCCCAGGATGCAAATGGGTGAACGGGTAATTGTATTTAAGAAGGGTTGTATTTCAGAGTTGTTTTAGGACACGATTTCTCCACCTGGTTGCACCTTAGGATTACCTGGAGGTCTTTAAAAAAGAAGTGTTGTTTTTTTTTAAAAAAAGTGGATCCAGTTCTGACTGGAGCTCCACCTGGAGCTGGCGTTTGCAGACCAGTCCTTCTCAAGAGCTCCCCATGAGCCTGGTGGCCACGACGGGGTGCAGGGCTGACCAGTGACTCAGTGAGCTCCAAAAAGGGTTTTCTGAACCGAAGAGCAAGTCCCAGGCCCCCTGGGTACCCGGCCTCTGGGCAGCGCCCCGGTGGGGAGCACAGTTCTCCTGTTCTCCAGGTCAACAAAAGAGGCCTGGGCCCTCCGACACCCTGTCCCCTGCCCCGCTGCTAGACCTGTCCTTCCCCACCTCCTGAACCGGTCCCCACCCCCCACCCAAAGGCCCCTGGTGTCCCCCTGGTGTCCCCTTGGCTCCCCCCGGCGTCCCCCTGGCTCCTCTAGCTTCTTTCAGACCTTCATGCTGACCTTTCCCCACCCCAGTGAGGCTTCTCAGTGATGGCGAGGCCCTCTCAGCCCCCACCCCCATCCCCAGTCTGGATTTCCTTTCCTGATTGTTCTAAATCCTAGGACTTTGCCTGCATTGAGAACCGGATGCCAGTGGGGCACAACGGCCCCGGTTTGCAGAGTCCAGGTCTGAGCTTTGGAAAACGGAGTTCTTGCCGTCGATCCCCGTGGACATTCAAACGGGGACCGGCCCCCGTGCATTCTGCTTGCGCTCCCCACACAAACTTCCTGCCCTCGGTCACGCCTTCAAACAAAAACGGGTAGTGCACGGTGGCTCAGAACAGACCCGCCGTAAGTACCGGCTGGCTGGCTGGCTGGCTGGCTGGCTGAGTTACCGAGAGCCCACATTCTGAGGGCACGCGGACCTGGCTTTGAATCCTGCTTGAGCCGCTTCCTTTACTAACTGGTGACAGATTCCACAATGATGTGTGCCTTGGGTGAGCACGCTCACCTTCCGAGGCTCTCGGTGAAGATTTAATTAGATAATCTTCCTAAGAGCCGGGCAGAGTGCCTGACCCAAAGAGAAGGACCCGTTTTCCGAGCTGAAAGACCCTCTTCCCTGGCCCCGTTTCTGGAGAGGACGTCATCTCCAAGGACCGAGGACAGCTTCAGAGTTCGGTATAAATACGGTTTAAATAAGAATGATAATTTTTTATACCAAAAGGCTATCTCATATACAGCTCTACGGCTTCCTGTGTCCCTTGACGGCATATTTCGCCCGCACTGTCTTATTCACAATACGTCGCCCTATCGTTTCACCAGCATAGGTCACTTGTAGACGTTTTCCTAGTATTTCGACACACGAACGCTCCGCAGGGTCAGTGGACTTCGGGCTGTTTCTCGTGTCTTATAATTCTAGATTCGACAACGATGTCTGAACACAAATCTCCATGTTCACTTGGGGGGGGGCAATTGATGGGAGTGGAATTTCTAGATAAAATTGATAAATGGATGACAATTTGGTAAAAAGTGCCAGACTGGCTTTTCCAAAATGCATACCAAGCCACGTCCCAACGTCCCAACTAACTTGGAAGATTTTGGTTCTTCTAAATCTTGGACAGTCTGGCAGACAAAAATTAAGTCTCCGTTTCAACCGTGCGCCTGTATCCGATTACTAACGGTGGGATATTTTGCATGGAGATTGGCCATTTGTGCAGTGTTTTTGTGAAATGCTTGTTTGTGTCCTGTCCCTTGCTTGTTTTTCCCTTTTAGTTGTTCATATTTTTCATACTGATACTGAGATGTGATTTTATAAGGTGGCTCTTACTCCTACGTCCACCATACGTACTGCAAATTCCCAGATAACGAGTTACCTCTCAACCTTCTATTACACACTTCTGTAAAATATGATGCGATTACTCTTTTTTTACAGAGGCCACCGAACACAATTTAACTTCTTACTGATGACCCCAACCCTGGTCCTTCTCTGTGTGCTCCCAAAGTTTGGCCAACTGTTTGCCTTCTCATTCAATGGCCTCACTTTGCCACACTTCTGATTACTTTTCTCTTGGTATTAAAAATCATGTTCTTCCCGGTTTCCTAAACGTATGTTTCTCTACCAGGGAGGTCTGAGGAATCCACCGAGTCTGTTAGAATCGTGTCTAAAGTAGGAGTCACTGGGTCACACATGAGAACCCGTGCAAACACTGTAGCAACAGTTCACAATTCTCATTGGTATTTTCTTGCTGATCTTGGTTGTTTTTCAGCTAGCTAAGAGTACTACTTGACAACCCCAGTAAGTGAGGGGTTCCTGTATACCAGAGACCCTTAAATAGAAGCTGGTGACTATGTCCTCTTCCTCTTGGATTGATGGGCCACCAGACCTTAGACTTCATTTAGCCCACACCTGCTCTTCCCAGCCTTTGAAACCCTTCAACAATGTCTCCAGCCAAGTGGTCATCTAAGCCCTTAGAACAATTCCTGTGGGGCACAGACCTTTCTTGACCCAGAGTATTCATTCTGGATGGCTGTCATCATTCGAACAGCACGTGGAGTGTAATTCCCCGGAACGCGCACCCCTTGGCCCTGGGGCTGCGTCTGGCCGATCTAACTCTGCGTGTGCCTTCTCCGCGGTCAGACCGACGATTGCTATGTAGTCTGCACCGATCTCCCTTGGTGGGCCTGCACCCCCACCGAAAACACCCCCTTCTGCCTTAGGGATAAACACCGGGCTTTCCAAGTCCCACCGGGAACGTGGGGCCAGCCTGGGAGTTCCACACGCTGCGCTGCTCTGAGCTCAAAAAGGCACCAGGCCCGAGGGGCGCCGAGCGCTGGGCGAGGTCGTCGCCGTTCCGACCTCACTTAGCCCTCCCCAAACACTGCCAGAAGCCTGCCCACCGGGCCAGCCGGTGTTAAAGGTCAGCCTAAAAGGGTTCTGAATCAAGGCGGGTTAGGTAGTTAAGCCTCCTAAATCTTGGCCGTGGCTTTCAACGCTGGCAACTGGCCCCCTCTCCTTCGGAGAGCTGCTGACTGTTTTGGCAACGTCTTTGACTTTGGCTCCAACGTCAACTCTTCTCGAACCCCCCAAAAGGAAAGAAATATGCACAAAGCAGGTATTTGTTTTTTGTTCAACAACCTGGTCACTCAGAAATGAGAACTCAGGCCTGTGTGCCCAAAGGTTCCCCTTGCGGAGGGCCTGACCCCGCCGGCCACCCAGCACCAGTGGCCGCCGTGGGGGGCCTGAGGCAAAAGGTCTGGCCCGTGTAACGTTCTGGCAGAGGGCAGGCTTCCCTTAGCTTGACGCAGGCATCTGGAGCCCCAACCCCGTGCAGGAAGGGACCTCTGCAGAGGAGGGCAGAGGAGGATGAAGAACGCATCAGCGGGGAACTCGTTTGGTTGGCCAAACCCAATGACCACCCTCCCTTAGGTCAAAAAAATTGCTGACAGGGCGCCCGGGTGGCTCAGTCGGTTGAGCGTCCGACTTCGGCTCAGGTCTAGATCTCGCAGTCCGTGAGTTCGAGCCCCGCGTCGGGTTCTGTGCTGACGGCTCAGAGCCTGGAGCCTGCTTCAGATTCTGTGTCTCCCTCTCTCTCTGCCCCGCCCCCACTTATGCTCCGTCTCTCTCTGTCTCAAAAATAATAAAACATTTAAAAAAAAAATTGCTGAACGCCCACAGTCTTGGGCTGGAGCATCCCTTCTCGGGCCTCGTAGAATTTTCTCATCCGTCAGCGAGTGGACTGGACCAGAACATCCAGAAAGTCCCCATCGAACCTAATGTTTTCAGAGTCCAGGGGGTTGCTGGGGGCGGGGGACGGGCACCAGCCCGTGTCTGCTGACTCCACTCTCCAGGAGAGACTATGGAGCCTGTGCGCACAGGAGACGGCACTGCTCAGGCAGGGGTGCCCGCGGGCCCTCGGGACGCTCCTCGGTTGTGGCCAGCAGCGTGAGCACTGTCATCACCATCATCGTCGTCGTCGGCACCGTCATCATCCCCCCTCCAGCGTTTGGGGACACTTAGATGTGGCTAACCTTCAGGATGGGTCGTGGTCCTTTCAGAGGGGACACACCGTCTCTCACTCCGCGAACACAAAGCTTGTGTTCGACAGCGACTCTTTTGGTTTTCGTCCTGACAACAGCCCTTTGCGTCAACCCCCCATCCCTTCTCCACGAGCGCGTGGGTGCGCGCAGTCCCGAGCGGCGCGGGAGAGGGCAACGGAGCCGGTGTCTTTTCCAGCACTTAGGTTCCGTACGCAAGACGCAACATGGGAGTAATAGAACACAGTCAGGGAAGAGACAGGCAGGCCCCCCGTTCTGGCCACATCCTGTGGTCTGCCGGTGCCGTGTCCCCAGTTGCTGAAACGAGGTACTGAGTGGCCGGTGAGTTGCCCACACGCCGGCCGGCAAGCGGCCAGAGTTTGAGATCTCCTTCTTTCCTAGGCCATATGACAGATTTGGACAGAATTATACACATGATGTTTTATTAAAACCTCTCTTCCACTGCTTGCTCATCCATACGGGGACACATTTCAGACCATCACGCAGAATAAGAAAAGGAAGGGGTAAGAAATTTCACAATGTATATGTATGTCAAAAGGTCAGGTGAAACGCTATAAATATCTCTACTTTCTATATGTCAGTGACATCTCAATAAAGCTGTTGGGGACAGAGAGAGAGGACAAATCTCAGCCTTTCAAGTTTTCCCTTCCTTCACTGAAATACACAATGACAGAGCACTAAAAATACGTCCCCGGGGTCATGGAGCAAAATCAAAGTCTTGAGCCCTGTCTGCACTAGAGGCCCCCAAATTCTCAGGGTGACCATATAATCGAGCATCCAGATCGGAGGCCATTTGAGAGTGAAAGGAAACATTAAAACCAATTAATTAGCAATTGCCTCAATCTAACTGTCCCGGCCCAAAGGGACTTACTGTCATCCTACAGACCTCGGGCCTTGGGCTCAGCGGATTTACAACGAATTTTCACCAAAGGAGAAAGGAGAGAAATAAGGGTGACGTGAGCGTGGACAAATCTGTTCACGATAGATCTTCTACCGCCCTTTCTTGAGAAGATCTATCTTTCATCTGCGATGATGGTCTTCCCACTTCTTTTGTGTGTTAAAACGTTCCTTTCAAAACAAATAAACTGGTTCTAGGGGTAGATCCTGGGGATTTTTGTTGTGTCTGTTAATCTCTTTGTTCCCTTGTGGGTTTTTAAGTACTTAATAGACACGATAACAGAAGCCCGGTCCCTGGAATCACCAACCCAGACCCACTTGTCTGGACCTCTCCGGCAGAGCAGGGAGAGGGCACCCCTGCTCCCGCGCTCCCCCACGCCCACACCGTTCTCAGGCCCACCCATTCCTCCAACCACACTGCATGTTTCCGCCCTATCGTCTGTCACTAGTGTTTAACTTGGATCCCCGCCCCGCACACCACTCACGAGGGTCATTCCCCGAGTCCCACAAGAGCGGCGCACCCCACCCCCATGAGCCCACCCCCGCCCACCCCCTCCCCAAGGAGTGGCAGCTCCTCCATCATCACGATACTGGAATTTGTCTCAGAACCATCTGGCACGCATCACTATGCAAACGCCGTTCCCACTGAGGGAGCCCATGGCCAGATTGCTATCTCCAGACCCCATGTTGGGCTGTTGTTATTTTTAAAGACAGCTCATTCAGCCACTGCAGGGAACTAATTTCTTTTCAACCAGGCCTGCAGCCCTGCCTGGCATCACCCATCCTGAAGTCAGGGAAGCCAGACAGAGATGGAGGAGGTGGGGGTGGGGGACTATGATTAGCACAATTTCAAGGATCAAAGTCCTTTATGACCTGAAAGATCTCAGGCTGTTAGATTATAAATGGGGGGTTAATTAGAGCCTTGTCAATCAACTTTTATCCCTGCCTTGGTTCGGGCAAATGGTTCTTACTTTGTCAACTCATTAATTAAGTCTTTTGGAGAACACAAGCGCAGGTTTTTATGTCACGCAGAGAAGCAGATGTGGGTGGCTGTCCACTCCTAGAGACTGCTTTTTCCTCCTTTTGGAGAATGGAGATGCGTTTCATTTGCTTTAGAAAAATATCCAGAGATGCAGGGGTTTAAAATTCTTAAAGCGTCTATGTCCTGTTAACTCTGGGGCAAAGATTAAGGTACAACTTATTCTAGAGGTTAAAGAGCCTGAGGTTTGTGTTAACCACCCGATGCTGAATTCTAATTCTATACGGACACACTTGGGCAAACTACTTCGCTCTCCTCACCTCTGTGGTGACAGTGTGACAGCATCGACTCACGGAGTTGTCCTTAATATTCTTTCATTCAACTACAATTTACTGGTCACCTATCACATCGCAAGCACTGGGCTAGATCCTAGGAGTCCTACTGCCAACAAAACAAAAGCCCTGGTAGAGTTTACGTTCTGGGCCAAAGAGGGCAGAGGAAACACACGCCAACAAATAAATCTGTGAGTTAATGCCCAGGGGACGTAAGTGGCATGAAGAGAAAATGAATAGAGTGCAAGGAAGAAAATGAGAGGCAGGTGCTAACAACACTGAGGCATTCGCATGGTTCCTGGCATATAAGTGGTCAAATAAAGTTAGCGATGATGATGGTGATGGTGGTGATGATGGTGATGGTGATGGTGATGGTGGTGGTGGTGGTGGTGGTGGTGGTGATGGTGATGGTGATGGTGATGGTGGTGGTGGTGGTGGTGGTGATGGTGATGGTGATGGTGATGGTGATGGTGGTGGTAGTGGTGATGATGACCATAATGATGGTGATGGTGACGATGATGGTGATGGTGGCAGTGATGGTGAAGATGATGGTGGTGATGTCGGTGGTGAGGATGGTGACGATGGTGATTCCCGAAACTCTCTTGGCACACCCGATCCCTTCCTTCATTTATTTCCATCCTTGGAAACCACCTTTCATGATCCTAACTTGAGTGTATGGATGCCAAAACTGTGCCCACTTTTTCGTTTCTCACCTTCGACTCTTTCTCTTAGGCTTGGCCAAAGGTTTTAGAATAAGCATTCAACTAGATCTTTACTATGAAGCAACACACATGCACAGCCCAAGAAAGCATCCAAACTGCAAAAGAAAGGGGTTCCTTGTGTTTTGCTGCTTGGCAGTGCGCTCACCCTAAATCAGAACAAGGCTGATTCTACCGAGATAGGAGCTCTTGGAGCGGCTCTCCTGCTGCCCCGAGCTGCACGTGGCCAAGTGCCTTTCGGCCACACCTGTGCCTTTTATTAAATTCTGGGAAGAAAACCTTTGGACCACGCTGTCCCGTTACTAATTTAGCACCGCAGAGCTAAACGGCAACGAGGAACGGACTTCCCCTGGCCCTCCGGCCCTTGTGATAAGCGCCCAGCCCTTGGCAAAATAAAAACAGTGGTCATTTCCCCACGACCCAGGGATGGTGGCAGAACAGCCCCGTTCCAACAGCACGCCTGGCTGCCTCCCAAACGTGAGGCCCTCATGTTCGTCTAGTTGCGGATAAAATCCATGCATTTGCCATGGAGGCTGGGACCAGGCTAAGCTGGAGAATGAATCGGTTCTCGATTTCTCGTCCCAACTCTGCGAGCAAAGGGGCAGGAGGATAAAGATGAAAAGTCACCCTGGGGGACCCACGCGTCGCTGCTCTGCTCATCCAGACACATTAAGAGGGAAAGCATGTTGCTGTCTTAAGGGCCGTTTGAACTACTCTGCCACCAGGAAAGAGAAAAAAAATAAAGCTCCCTGACCTGGGGTTTTCACTGCCGCAGAAACATCTCTAACTTAGGAAAAAAAGGAATTCATAGATTGTTCTGGGATCGCCCACGGGCTTGAAAGGAGTTTTAGAACGAAGTTCCGGAGTGGTGGGGGACCTGCACAGCCTGAGGGCCCAGCGGGCGGCCTGTCCTCAGACACCGCTGCCCGACGAGCGAGCGCCAACCGTTCCTAGCCAGAGGGCCGCTCAGCGCTGATCGGAAATCCAGGAAGGACGTCAGGTGGGTGCCCTGAGAGTGAGTGGCAGGCCCCCTGGGTGGCCACGGGGGATGCGTGAGTCTGCTCAGGCTGCCAGGACAACAACGCCACAGAGTACTCAGACGTTTCTTCTCTCACAGTTCTGGAGGCCCCCGATCCGAGATACGGAGGCTGGCAGGGCACCTCCTGGTGAGGCCTCTTCCTTGGCTCGCGGACGGGCTCTGCTCGCTGGGCTTTCCCACGGCTCTCCCTCGTGTGTACGCTCAGAGACGGAGAGAGCTCTCGGGCGTCTCTCCCTCTGCTTGGAGGACACCGATCTCATCAGAAAGGGCCCCGCCTCTGTGACGTCACTTAACCTGAATCACCTACGCAAAGGCCCCATCTCAAAATTACCACCGCTTGTGGGTTGGAGCTTCAATCCAAGAATCTACATGTTCGGGGCAGGAGGAGGTAACAATTCATTGCATAGGAGGGGACCGTCACTGTGGACCATAAGCAATTGGGCTGTAGAGGTGGACCCTGGGCACCCACACCGATATCCACCATGGCCATCAGCTGACGTCACCTGGCAGAGACGGTGGGATACGCGTGACCTGGTGCCGTCTGCTGAGACTCGCTCTGGAGCCAGAATGTCCTGCACGTGGCCGCCATGCCAACAGGAACGGCAGAGCCGAGGAGGTGGAGGCAGAGAGAGGAGGGCTCACTGTGTTGGCAGGGGGGCGTGAGGCGGGCTCAGAGTGGGGGCATCAGGCTGGGCATGAGTGACGTCTCTGAGGGAGCCACTGAGAGCGAGGCCAGTGTCAGCCCCCCTGGACCTCTGGGGAGCCCCCAGGACACAGCACCCCCATCGTGGGAGGGCTTACAACCTCACTTTTGCAAATCGCAGCTCTCCTGGTGCTCGGACACCCCTACCCCTGCTGCCCCACCAGCTGGCAACACCCCTCTCTCCCCAGTCAATATCCACCCAGCGGTGGGACGCCCCAGGAAGGCACAGGTTCACGGGCCCAGGGAGATGCTACTTACAAGCCGGGTGACTCTGGGTGAGTGGCCTCACCTCTCCGAGGGGCCCTTTCATCATTTCCACGATGAAGGCAGTGAGGTGCAGCCCTCCTGGCCCCCTGGCCCATGCTGGGGTCGCAGCTGATCTTGAAGGAGGACCTCTGCCCCCAAGAGCTCTTGGCTGTAACTCGTTTCTTTGCTCACCTGTCTATCAGTACTCTCTCCTCGGGACCCTGGGCATGACTCAGTTGCTAAAGAACTGTCATTAGGGGCGCCTGGGGGGCTCAGTCGGTTAAGCATCCAACTTCACCTCAGGTCATGATCTCACGGTTCTCGAGTTCAAACCCCATGTTGGGCTCTGTGCTGACAGCTCAGGGCCTGGAGCCTGCTTCGGATTCTGTGTCTCCCTCTCTCTCTGCCCCTCCCCCGCTCATGCTCTGTCTCTCTCTCTCAAAAACAAATAAACATTTAAAAAAAGAGAGAGCTGCCATTCAACACGCCAGCGGGCCTTGTCCATCCACAGGATTATCTTAAAGGGTAACTTAATCGTATCTTTCAAGGCTCTTTGGAGACACCGGATAAGAGGGCGGGTTGAACTTGCTGCATCTGAACCACGGTGACCCGCGTTTCGGAGAGGGCACAAAGCGGTTAAGTACTATCTCCTATCAATTATAAAAGTAACGCGCTTGCTGTGTTAGGTAGAAATTGTGGAAAATACAGAACAAATATGTAAAAAATAAGAACCACCAGTGATGCCAGTGCTAAGGTGTGGTCACTGCATATTTTGATCTACTTTTGAGTTACACGGGAGTCTCACCCTCTGCACGCACGTCCAGAGCACACGTTCACGGAACAGCACGTCGCACGCTGAGCACGGCCACCGCGATGGGGGGCGGGGCGTGTCTTCACGGGCGCAGGGAAACTCAGGTCAGCAGCTGCAAGACTTTCCCTGGCTTGGCTTTGCTTTCATGACTTACGATCACATCCCCTCATTTCAGACGCTGACCTTCCTCCTAAATTTAGCCTCATCTTATAACTGCGGTGACAAACGGCCCACGTCCTCGCACAAACTTCTGTGTGCCTTTCTGATGGCTTCCAGGCTCAGACCCTGGAAGCAGAGGGACTGGATCCAGGGGACAGAGATTTAAGTCTCTGAGTCCGATCACCGATGGTGGGTCCCGGGAATTCGAGCTCAGGGTGGGACGGCTCCGCCTGCCCCGAATCTCGCTCTCTCTGAGTGTGGCCACTAAAGATCGCCGGGGTCGCTGGCTCCCGCCTGTGCCGGCCCCCTGTGGACCCACCATCTCTGCCCGAACCCCCTCGGCCACCCCTGCGTGGCGCCCTCAAGGCTAGAGGGGTGGTGCCCGGATGCACTTGGAAAGCGGGGTCGCGGGCAGTGGATACTGTGGACCAGCCAGCCTCCCGCATGAAACATCCAGACGCTTTCGGCGAGGATTCCACAGCCAGGAAGTGGGGGTGGGGGGCGGCGCTGCAGCACAAACCCAGGGGTCTGGCTTGGAGCCATAGTTCGTCTGTTCCAGGTCGTAGTCGAGAGCCTAGCACGGCTCACTCAGCAAAGGACAACACAGGCAAAATATAGGAGCCAGAGAGGAGAACAAATACCGAACTACTGATTAAATAATCCAGCAACATGACTACGGAGAAAAATCTAGAAGGAAAGGGGGCAGCGGTGCGGACGAGCAGAGGTAGAGTTGAAGGAGAGGGGGAGGCCTGGGGACCCTGAGAGACCACGCCGCTGCTGTGGGCAGTGCCACCGGGCGCTGGGCCGGAAGCAGGCTGTGGGGGGCGCGGGCGGGCGCCGGGAAGCCAGCGGGGAGACAAATACAACGAGGCGGCGGGTGGGGGGTGGCGTAGGCGTGGTCCAGGGTGGTAGCCACCCACGCAGCAGTGGAAGCTAGTTCCACGGGATTTGCTCACGGACCGGGTGTGGGCTGGGAGGGTCGGGCGAGCCCCGGAGGCGGCCACCGCGGCGTTGGCCCGAGTGATTTGGCGAGAATGCAGGGAGAGCAGACGCCGGGGCAGGGGAGCGAGAGTTCAGGCTTCAACATGAGAAATCTCCAAGTCCAAGAATCTGAAGGAGTGAAGCCGCCGTCGAGACAGCGCGCAGAGCGTGGTGCCTGGCACCTAGAAAATACTCAGACACAGGAACTCTTGGGCCGGTCCTGGCGAACCGTGCGGTGGGCAGGGCTCCGCACCACGCGGCCTGCTCCGCGCTGTCTTTTTATCGCCGTCGGCCTCCGTGCATTTCATCTCGCCACGAAAGGTCCAGGAAATATGAGCTGCGGCTGACGCGGCCCATCGCAGGCAGTCAGGGAAGATCAATGCCCCGTCTGAAGGGTGAGCTCCCGGGGTCCGCGCCGCCCGCGCGCTCTGAAACCTGATCACCACCGTGTCTTTGTGCAGAGCGAATCCCTGACGGGTGATTATTTTTGCTGTCCCACTTCATATCAAACATGCTAAAGATCAGTCACTTGTTAAGGGCCAGCTGTTGACAAGGCGGCGGGCAGGGATTCCCGTGCTCTCCGGGAGTGAGTTCCTCGGCCCGGCGCCTGGGCCACGGAAGGCAGGGGGCGGAGAGCCTGGGGCTCTCTGGAATGCAGTGGCCCAGGGGGGCTTGACAAGCTCCTACTGACCATTGGGTTTTCAACTGAAAAATCGCTTCTTCCAGGAAGCCTCCCTGCCCAGGGCCCGATGAGACACCCCCATCGGGCACCCTCAGGCAGTACCCGCCCCTTTTCTTCCAACATTCTGTATCCTTGCGACGATTTTATTAACCCTCTGTTTGACCTGGTCAGCACCCGTCTCCCGCGTGACCCCTCTCCTGGAGGAGGGGCTGCGTCTCTCGATTTCACTAACCCCATCCCAGAGCCTAACGAGTGGTGGGGACCGATCAGGACCTAACTGCCTGCCTGTTGACACGGTCTGCGCAGAACGGAATGGGAAAATCTGGGTTTGTGAGCAAATACAGGGACAGTCGTCACTCTGTGCCTTTTTGACCTAAGAGAGAAAGACCAAAATGAAGCCAAACCCCAGCTGACAGGCATTCACCAGTAATCCGAAACCACTGGTTCCAATCTGCCGGCTACCGATGTTAGAACGAGGAAGAAGCAAAATCGTTTTAAGGGGTCTGCAAATTCATATGGGGCCAAGTATTCTCTTCATTTACATCTTTGTTCTGGAAATTTACACACGGAAGCAGGCAAACGGTCTGACGACCTCCCGTACGCCCACCAGCCACGTTCCACGGCGTCTGACCTCGCCACCACCCCCGACTCCGTGTCGCTCCTTTCCTACACACTTAATTCGGCACCTCCAGGAAACGCAGGTGCTTTCTCACGATAATAGCAAAAGCATCTTTACAGAAAATACTCCAGCTTGTCCGTATGAATCAGACCAGTATTTTTAAACGTGCCAGTTTTCGCAGCGATGGGTTTTCTAAATTAGGAGTGCTATGAATTCACAGAGGGCGTCGTCGGCAGGGCTGTACTTCCTTAACCCGCAGGGAGTAAAAGGACAGTGGCCACCGGAGAGGCCTGCGGCCCGTTTGGACTCCGAGCTAAAACCTCATCTCTCTCCTGGTGTGCTCTGGGGGAAAGTACACAGAGAGGCCATCAGAGAGGCTTGGCTTTCTTTTTCTATTGTTACCCCCCGCCCCGTCCCCCAGGAGAGAAAATGGAAGCGGATGTGGGGAGGCAGGAAGGTGGCGGTGGCCGTTCGGGGCGAGAATTGACTTTGGCTTCCAGATCGTCTGGCAAGTTGGGTCTGGATGTCCAGCACGCGGGGTCTTTGGCGGACAAGTTCGTTCTCGTCCAGGCGCTGCTTGCTAGCCGTGCCGCACTGCTGAACCCAGGCTCCCGTTGGGTCACTAGCAAAACGAGTGTAGGAATTCCAACCTCGCGCCCCCTCTCCTGGGGGGTAAAGACCCAGCTGAGATAGTCCAGGAGAGCACGCAGGCTGCTAAGTGCTGTGCACATACAAGGTGCGCCGATGCTCTGCCCTGATCGGGCCGTTGTGAAGGGTCCCTCTGTCGCCCGGCGCCTCGGGGCTTCCAAGAGCATCTGCCCCCATCTTGCTCCGCCAGTGTCTCCGCGACAGCCGCCCCGCCCCAGGCCAGAGCATCTGACCCACCGCAAAAGGCCCAATCCATCAGCGGCTTTGCCCACGTCACACCAAACAACTGTGGCAGCCGACCTTTCTCCTCGCTAAGAAGACCAAATGGCCTTGCAACAGCTGGAGCCAAACGCTGCCCCCAGCACGCGGCCCACCTCCCGCGGCAGCTGCTCAGTCCAGGGCAGGGGTTTCCCACCCCGGCTTGCCTCATTCGAGAAGCACCTGGGGAGGTTTAAAAAAGGCCCCGCATCCAGGCCCCATCCCAGAGAGGCGGGGGTGGGATCCCAGGCACTGGAGGCAGGCTGTGGTGTCTGCTGGAAGCTTCGCGGGTCAGTCTAACGCACAGCCACGGCTGAGAAGTAGCCGGCTAATCTACCACTCTGGTCAACCAACTTGCCTGTTTGAGTCAGGGGAAAAATGAGTCATCCGGGCACCCAGGGGCTCTGTCAGTTCAGCGTCCGACTTCAGTTCGGGTCGTGATTTCATGGTTCGTGAGTTTGAGCCCCACGTCGGGCGCTGTGCTGACACCTCGGAGCCCGGAGCCTGCTTAAGACTCTGTGTCTCCCTCTCTCTCTGGCCTCCGCTCACTCTGTCTTTCCCTCTCTCAAAAATAAAATAAACATTTAAAAAATTTTTACAAAGAAATGAGTCAACCAAATCAGCCATTTGATAAAATCATATTCTAACCAAAAAAAATAATAAAAAGTTTATCCAGAGGGAGCCTGACCCACAAAGGCCAAGCAAACCGCCAGTGGCCTCCAACCCTCGATGGCAGAGATTCGAGTGAATGAGTCACCGTGAGCACCGGCGGGCTCGCATCCCTGTGGACCTGCACCCGGGGGCGAGTCACCAACGCGCTGCAAGCACGCGCCCGTCCATCAGCGGGGGATAGAGCGCACTCCGGAGCGGCCAACTCGAACGAGAGAGCCCCATCATGGCCACAGGTGAATCCCGAAGCATCACGTGCAGCCAGCAAAGCAACTTGCAGAAGGAACTGTCCAATAGGAAACCATGTATATGCAGTGTAAGAACATGCAAAACCACCTTCGTCTTGTGTCCTGGACGAATCCACGCGTGGCCAGATATAAAAACACGCCTGGGAGTGACAGACGCCAACATCGAGGTGGTGGTCGAGTCAAGGAACCTAGGGCGAGGGGACCAGGGAGAGGGACCTGGAAGATTCCCAGGGCATCTGTCATGTTTTCCTTCATGGAAATAGCACCCAGGTAGTCAGTGGGAAGTGCTAGTGACGGTTACGCTGGGTGACCAGTACTTCGTTAGCGGTTACTCTATTCTCTGCACTCACCCGGGTGCTCGAAGTATTTCAAATTTTTATTTATTTAGTTTTACATTTTTTAATGTTTATTTATTTTTGAGAGACAGAGAAAGACAGAGCATGAGTAGGGAGGGTCAGAGAGAGAGAGGGAGACACAGAACCCAAAGCAGGCTCCAGGCTCTGAGCTGTCAGCACAGAGCCCGATGCGGGGCTCGAACCCAGGAACCGTGAGATCAGGACCCGAGCAGCAGTCGGACGCTGAACCGACGGAGCCACCCAGGCGCCCCATGGAATTTCAAATTTTTAAAAGGCCAGACAACATTTCTTGCTTCCTGAGCTGGACTGTAGATCCTAGAGCTTTCTGGTCTTCAATCTAAATGAGGCTCTTCCGTGCTTCTGTTGGATATCATCACTTTGGGTCCTTCATTCCAACTGCCTGCGCTTAATTTAGTTCACGGACGCTTAATTAGGCACCTGCTAAACGCCAGGTCCTAAGTTGGGGGTTTTTAGAGAAGCTTCAGACATAGCTGTCTACTATCTTTTGAGTTATTGCTTCCTCACGCGTCTCATGAGAATTATTTCTGAGCTTGGTGAACTCTACGGTTTGATGAAATGGCCTGTCTTCAGCCAAGTATGCATAGAAATAGGGAGGAGTCTGCCACACGACAGCCTGTCCATGGTTAATGTCACCGTACTGTGCATTTAACAGTGGATGAAATAGCGGCTGTTATGGAATGTGCTTTTTACACCAATGCAACGGGGCAGCCCGTAGGGCAGGGCTGAGTGCAGCGCCCTGTGGCAAGCCGCTGGCGACTTCTCTCCGCGTTAACTCTGCTCTCCCATGTGTGCGCCTACGTGTGTCTGAACACACGACTTTTCACCCCCAGAAATGCAGCCCCAGTTTTAAATGGCTGGTCCAGGAAGAAAAATATCTTGAACCATCTCGAAACACTTTTATTCATTTAAAAAAATTTTTTAAGTGTATTTCTGTTGAGGGAGAGGCAGCACGAGCGGGGGAGGGGCAGAGAGAGAGGAGAGAGGTAGAATCCCAAGTCGCCTCTGTGCTGCGAACAGCACAGAGCCTGGCGGGAGGCTTGAACTCACGGACCGTGAGATCGCAACCCGAGCTGAAGCCAGACACTTAACCAACCGAGCCCCCCAGGCGCTCCTCAAAACACATTCAAAGTGCTGAGTGAGGGGCGCCCGGGGGGCTCAGTCGGTTGAGCGTCCGACTTCGGCTCAGGTCATGATCTCGTGGTCTGTGGGTTCGAGCCCCGAACTGGGCTCTGTGCTGACGGCTCAGAGCCTGGAGCCTGCTTCGGATTCTGTGTCTGCCTCTCTCTCTGCCCCTCCCCTACTCATGCTCTGTGTCTCTCTGTCTCAAAAATAAATAAACCTCAACAAAATAAATAAATAAATAAATAAATAAAAAGTGCTGAGTCAGTAGCAGGGAAGAAACCAAGCTCCGTTGAGCATAGATTGTCCCGTGTCTGTTATGAAACCCGTGACACCGTCCTGGAAGAGAGGGGAACCCGGGCCCAACTTCCTCCAGGCAGACACTGTCCCTCCAGGCCTCAGGTCTGAACCGGGGGCTCGGACGCCCCACGCCGGGCGCTCGCAGCAGCCCCGCTGCCCGCTCGAGGCCCCGCCCCCCGCCGCCGCAGCAGGCCGCCTCCATGCCCCTCTTCTCTCCCCTCCTTCTCCCGTATTTTCGTCTCTTCGACACTCATCTTTTCCTGTTTGTTTTTCTTCGCCGTGCTCTTCTCTCAATATTTAGTCTCTGAATAATTGCTGCTCTTGTGCTGTTTAGCCCGAACACTTCATCCCGACGGATCGCTCGGGAGTTCACGCGTCGCCTCAGCGGCGCTCAGCCCTGCTGTGAGCAGAGCCACCGGGGAAACCTCTAAAGATGCCCGGGCCCCAGCACAGACCACTCGAGTCCGGACCTCCGGGGCTCAGAGCTGGCTATGTGTCCAAAGCTTCCCAGAGGACGCTGCTGTGCAGCCAGGGTTGAGAAATGAGGATTTCGTAAGTACTAACTAAACCCCTCCGTGCGCCAAGGCGGAGCCGACTGGGGGGGATGACAGGAGGCCCTCCTGGAAGAGGTGGCAAGTAAGTGTGGCAGGCTGCATTTCCCGGAGCTCAACAGCAGCACCCATCCGACAAGCTCCTCCGGGAAGAAACACTCACGGTGCTCCTGGGGTGCCTGAGTCCTCTCCCGGCCTGGAGCCTGGGCAGGCCCTGGGACCGCCCGGACCCGCAGAGTGACGGACCAGGGGCGCTCTTCTGCCCTGGCCCTAAACCGGGCTCTGCTTCCTCGGGCCGCCGCTGTCTGTCAGGCACCGGCCCAGAGCATCTGAGACACCAAGCGGGTGAGCCCAGAGCTGCTCACAGAAGCCTTTTTCTCCTCTTAACATCCACCGGGGTCAGAGGAGCGACCCCCTCCCCTCTCGGACGTGGGGCATTTCCGTCTCCCCTCTTTTGCTGTCTTGGGGAGCCCGGCTCGGGCTTGTGGATGGTTCCCTGCTGCTCACAGAACCAGCCCCTGAGGCCTTGCTCTTTTTCTCTCTCGTCTTCCTCTGTGAAAGTTCGTGGATTTCTGCTCGGTTGTTACAAATTACGCATTTTCTTCTGGTTGCTTTAGGCCTGAATCCCTCTTCCTCGTCCGGTTTCCCAAGGTGGGAGCTTGGCGGCTGCTGCCGGCCCCTCCCGTCTGACGGGCTCGGCCTCTACTCCTGTGTTTCGGGTAAGTGTGTCTCCTTTCTCGCGGAGGTCACTGCACTTCTAACAATGCGTCCTGAGACTTCTGGGCCCACAGGCGATGAGCAAAGAGGGCGCTGCTGCTCAGAACCCAGTGGCCTTGAGGCTGGCGGTGTGGACCGGCTGGTGGCCAGCTGAGTCCCTCCCCCTGCCCCCCCCAGGCAGTCGGACACTCAACCGTGTGACTGAGCCCCCGGACGGCCCACACTCGCCCCTGTGACTGAGCCCCCAACAGCTGCACAGTTGCAGCTTCAGGCCACGCAGCCGCGGCCACACTGACCGCGGTCCCCGGCCACGCAGCTGAGCACAGCCCATCCCCAGAGCCGAGGCCGTAGTCAGGCGCTGCTTTAAGCAGCTGAGTTAACTGCTAAGTGATGCAGCAACGAGGGGCGGAAGCAGGAGTGGAGACCTGCACGCAGGGCCAGTGAGAGTCGTTTGGTCTAAGGGGACGGCGGGGAAGACGGTGAGGGACGCGGAGGCACCTCCCAGAGCCCCCGTGGGCGGCGGGCAGCGGCGTGACGGGAGCTTGGGGCCGGGAGGGGTCCCCTGTGAGCCAAACACCACCCGTTCTAGTCACGAAGGAGCGACCTTAGGGGAGAAGCTCGCCTTCCAACCCCTCGACTTCGTGCCTGCACCAAACGCCTCTGCAAGCGAGTGGGCACGCCACCCCCGCAGAGCCGCAGGCACGAGCGTGCGCATCCTGGCCGTCACGCGTCCTCCCCTCGCACCAGGAGGGGCTCGGGGCTCCCCGAGTGTGTCTGCGGGAGGCTCCAGGACCCCGCCAGTTTCCCCCTCGGGTTTGGCCTCTGAGTGAGGCCGGGGTCGGCTTTGTCCGGACACGGCGGTTAAAGGTCGTTTCTCCCACTTCGGATTTGGTGAGATCGGTGACGACCATCTCCCCTCCAAGTAGCCGGGCCCCGACGATGTGGCGGAACGCCAGGGCCTTCCCTGAGACCGTCACTGGGCCTGTGGCCAGGTCCACGGCTGCTGCTGGGTGCTCCCGGAGAAGTTCTGCAGGAGTTGTCTACCCGGCGAAATGCAGACATGCTTGACTTGGGACGCGGGGGCCGTGCGTGCGGCCCAGCACCCACACCACCTCCGTTCCGTGTTCCAGAACAGAGCCCGGGTTCTCCTCGCTGACCCCCTCTCTGCCCAAAGGGCAGGATGGAGTCGACCCCACACTGGATCTAACGTGTCCTTGCGACTCGGCTATGGCCCAGCAGGGTCTCAGCATTCCTGCCAGAGCGATTGGTTCCGGACACGTGGCCCAACGTGGCCGAGCAGAGCCACGGCAGACTCTGTTCCGGTCCACGGCTTTGGCAGAGCTCGATGTTGCTAGGGGTTCGCCTTGCTGCTTCTGGGGAGAGTCAGAAAAAAAAGGAAACCCAGAAATGCAAGGGGCACTGGGGCGGCTCAGTCGGTTAAGCGTCCGACTTCAGCTCAGGTCATGATCTCATGGTTTGTGGGTTCAAGCCCCGCGTCGGGTTCTGTGCTGACAGCTTGGAGCCTGGAGCCTGCTTGGGATTCTGTGTCTCCCACTCTCTCTGCCCCTCCCCTGATCGTGGTCTGTCTCTCTCAAAAATGAATATTAAAAAAATTTTAATTAAAAAAAAAGCAAGGCAGAGATGAAGACTGGCGCCTGGACACGGTGTCAGCACCCCTGCGGCTTTCTGAGCCCACAGATGGTCGGTCACCTTGCCTTAAACTGTCGAGTCTGGCGTCTCCCACTTGCATCCGGAAGAATCTCAAGGAGACCCCGCGTGCAGGAAGTGCTCACTGATGGGTCACAGGGCTGGTCGTCACTAGGGCCGCCGTGCACCTCCAGCTTCCGGGGGAGACCCGGGGAGGCTGTGGTGCTGGTGTATGCGCACCTCTCAAAATATCCTGGTTGTGCAATGAATTATATGGCGGCCGTTCCAGTGAGTCCCCTGTCACAGCGTCACGAACCAGCCCAAACGCGGTGGCCCAGCCCGGTCAACTGTCGTATTTGCACACGGCTCTGCAAGCCGGGCGGGGTTCCGCTGGGGGCTCCCCTGCTCTCGAGGGCGGTCATCTGGGTGGCCACATTCAGACGGCAGCGGTGGGCGGTGCCAGACCGGGATGCTGGGATGGCCGTACCTCTCTCCACGTGGCCCTCCGGCAGGGAATCAGACCTCTTTTGTGCCAGCTCAGGGCTCGAGGTGACGCGAAGGACAAGCTGGCGGCGTCTCTTAAAGCGCAGGCCACCGTGGCCACGACCTCCCGTCCACCTTCTTTTAGCTCCAGCGGCCACAGTCCCAGCCCGGGCTGAAGGAGAGGGGACGGGCAGGGCTGCGGATCTCTGCAGGTGTGGCTTCGTGTGTCCCTCACATAGGGCGCCATCGAGGTGACCCCATCCACTTGCTGGCTGGACCCCAAACCAGAGCCTCGGCTCCGCACGCCAGCGTCGTGAGCTCAGGGGGGGAAGAGGACACACTACTCCCCACCTTTCACTCTCTGGCCTCGACACAAAGGATGCGGGGACCCCCGCTCCAAGCACCAGCCCTGCAGCTCCAACACCCGAATCGGCCGCAGACTGGTTAGAAATGAGACCCCCACTAACCAGGCCCTCGGGGGGCACGGAAGCACCCCGGCAGGAGGAGGACCGGGCCGGAATCCGCACCGTCTCGGAGGGCTCACAGCCAGGTCTGCATGGAACCAGACAGCAGGCGAGAGCTGGCCGCCCCTGTCCGCACTACTCCTAAGACGCACCCCGACCCGGGACGCGGGGCCCGCCCGCTCACGGCCGGTGCGGTCTAGAAGAACTCTGGCCTGGCACGTCCTGACCTGCCCTCCCACCCTCCCCTCTGTAGAGAGAAGGCCAGCCTCGCTGTGCTCCTGGCCCTTCCAGCCCTAAGACCCTGGGAATCCAGGAAATCCCGATTTAGATCCACGGCCTCGGAAACTGGCCACGGACAGACGGTGGGATCCGGAAGGCCCTGCCATTGTGAGCGCGAGGTCTAGACGCTGACAAGGGGGCCACCGAGGCAGGAAGAGGTGAAAGTCCCATTTCTCAGCAACGCGCCTTCCAGGAAGCAATAACCACGCGGGTCCTCCAGCAAGCCGGCCGCGGCTGCCACCTGCTCACGCCGGGGCCCGGCCAGCGCGGCTGTTGTTGTCCTCTGGCCGTTCACGTCCAAATACTCACACGCCCAACCTAGTGCTTCCGCCCCGATAACGCCAGTAGCGGGAGCTGCCCCCGTGTCATCCTGCACAAACAGGTGATGTTTGTTTATGGTGTGTTGAATGCCTGCCGCTGCCAGCTGAGGGCACTGGGGTCTGATAGGGGCGGCTTATCACAAAGGATTAAGCAAATGTTATTTTCTCTTTGTTTGTTTGAGGTTCAGTGTTTGGATGATCGCCGCGAGCCCCAGCGCGGTCAGGGCCAAGTCTAACAACGGCCGCAGAGACCGCAGCGACGGCCCGGTGAGGGTGAAACAGAATCGGCTAGGCCAGCGCCGAGGACCAGGGATTATCGGGCCGGGCGTTGACAGCCAGAGACGAAGCGTGGACCGACGGACCGGGCCGGCTCTGGACAAACAGCCACACGAATAAAACCTCTGTGTCACAGGACCTGGGTTTCCCGGCCTTGGCCGCGTGTCACAATCACCTGGGCACGTTCAAGGCCATCTCCGCCTGTACGCTCTGCCGTATACGGTACATCTCAGGTGGGGCCTCGGTTCTGCGCTCCCGGCACCCTTCAGGGGTGCTGACGCTGCCCGTCCAGGGACCACGTTCTGAGTCACGAGGCTGGGTGACCGCTGTAGCGATGCCTCCGGCACGGCCCCCTGCATACTGCGTGAAGCTGACAGATGGGGGGCGGGGGGCGCTGGGAGACGTGATGGCTGGGTCCCTGCTGACGGGAGAGAGGCGTGCAGAGCTCAGAACCTGGGATGCCAGCGCAGCCGTGCGGGACCCAACGAGCCGAACAGCCCGGGTTCTGTGGGCGATCGCCAAATGCAGCCCAGGGAATAAAACCTCCAGGGGCGATGCTTTTAAAAGATCTCTACTGAGGTAGAATTCACACAGCATAACCTTGCCTGTTTAAAGAGCACAATCAGGGGCGCCTGGGGGGCTCAGTCGGTTACGCGTCTGACTGCAGCTCAGGTCACGATCTCTCGGTTCACGAGTTCAAGCCCCGTGTCAGCCTCTGTGCTGACAGCTCAGGGCCTGGAGCCTGCTTCCGATTCTGTGTCTAACTCTCTCTCTGCCCTTCCCCCACTCCTGCTCTGTCTCTCTCTCTCTCTCTCTCTCAAAAATAAATAAATGTTAAGAAATTTTTTAAAAATAATAAAAAAA